>CM021101.1:56652689-56827513 GCA_007115665.2 Sequoiadendron giganteum | reverse complement strand
TATCTTTGTAAGATAGCGAATCTTCTTGAGCAGTGAGCTCTAGGCAGTGTGCCTGAATGCAAGTGCATTCCCCATATTGTAAACTTCATTTGAGTATGCTTTGATTATATTGTGGATTGGCCATCCACCATGGTTTTTCCCCTAATAGGGTTTCCATGTAAAAATTATTGTGCTATGGTGTTGTGACTGTTTGCTTCATGTTCATGCATTTTGGTTGAATGTTACAAGTGCTTTGAGGATAAAGATTAATAAAGTTAATTTTTGCACAACACTGATTCAACCCCCCCTCTCATTGTAGCTTGTTTCCAACAAAAATAATATTTATAAATATGTAATTCAAGGACATTTGAAGGGTTTGGATTTTTAATTCTTGTTACACTGGGATGTAAAGGGGGAAATTGATTAAAGTAGGATCAATCTAATTTTCTCATTTCTAAAGAAGTTCATTATTTATGCACATTGAGGATTTGGATGTGGTTCTTAGTGTTTATGTATTATTCTTTGAGCTTAGATGAATGCTTGGGTATTCTTTTCTTTGTGAGTTCAATTTTTCATGATGCTACATTCATTTTCTTCTAGAATCAAGTGGAGTCTGAATCTGAATAATCATTTATCTATTTTTGACACCCCAATATTTGCATTGAGGTGTTGGCAATATTTTTTTCCAAATCCTTTTGCATCTGTATCACAACTATGAACAAATGTTAATCCTACCTTTTCTTCTTTTTGGTTAATATCACACCCTTAAAATTCAAATCACATTATAAGCTCATGAGTTATACCTCATTAAAATTCATAGGAAGATCACTAATGAAATGGTGGTCTCTCCAATGATTCATTATTTGTTTGTATTCACTTTGGGCATAAAAGAGTCATATTAAGTTAATTTTTTTGAAGACAAATCCATCAACCAACAATACCATAACATGGCGATTTACATGGGGAAAACCCTTTCGAGAGAAAAACCCCACACCCAAAAGCTACCCAATATATTATTTCAAAATTACCAAGGTTGAAATATACTTATAGAGAAAGCTTTGAAACAGTATCACCAGCTAAAGATCTAAAGGAAACTCATCATATATAGGATCTCACACACAACGTCCATCTTAAGCACCTACTATATAGGAGATACAATGCATGAAATTGTCAACTTGTATTCACAAAATGATGAGCTAAAACCACACAAAAAGTGGTACCTAACTTATATCCAATGTAAGATTCCATATTATGTTTCAAAAAACACACTAACACATGTAACTCCCCCTTACGAATCTTTTATGTGTCCAACACGTTTTTCACATTTTCCAATTCAAGAGACCAAATTTATGGAGGCCATAACTTTTGGTTTTGGAGGCCAATTAATGAACTATTTTGAATCATTGGAAAGTTTGTGAAGTAATATATCAATATATAATATGATTTACTAATCATGACGACATTTAGGCCCAAAAATTTCCTCTAAATTCCTAAAATCGAGACATGATCTTGGGTTGATACTTAGCCAACATGTTTATTTGGAAATTTTGTAGCTTGGGGAAAAAATTGGACCCATCCATGCTCAAATGTAGACTTGTGATAAATAGTGGCCTTTTATAATTGCAAGGTTTGAGACACCTTTTTACTAACATTATCCCACTTTTCAAACACCTTGAAAGAGAAAATGGAGTATCAATACCATGATTCAATAGCTAGGGGCTAAGAGGCCTATAGAATCTAAACACCATTTTTACTTCTCTATGCTCATAGGCTTAGTTAAATAATTTGCAACATTCATCAAATTCTCTACTTTAACTAACTTCACCCTATCACCCTCAACCATATCTTTGAAAAAATGAAAATGTATGACAATATGCTTTGATGCTTGCATGAAATGTCAAGTTCTTATATAAAAATATCACACTTTTACTATCACAATAAACTATCCGTACATCTTATTTCATTATGATATCTAAGTTACATAAGCTCTTAAGCCAAATTTCCTATTTATAAGTGTGAGTATCTACCATATACTCAACTTTAATATTGGAAAAATCAACCATAACTTGTCTCTTACTCATCCAATTGATTACACCACCAAATAAAGTAAATAGGTAAGCACCATTGGATCATCTACTATCAACATCACTTGTGTAGTATGAATCCATATAACCATGAATATCAAGGGAATTATTGTCTCCTATCAAATTACCATGATAGAAAAAGGAATATTTTGAGGTACCCTACAAATATTTGAAGACTCTTTTAATTGTATCCTAATGAACTCTACTAGTCTTAAAAATATATTTAGAAAGATCTCCCACTACTTAGGTAATGTATCATCTAGTATAGATTATAACATACATCAAACTTCTTACTGAACTTTGGAAGTACACTATGCTCATGTCTTCCATCTCTAAAGGAGATTTTGGACAATTTGAAGTAGACAACTTCATTCAAATTGTAAGAGGAACACACAATGTTCTACAATCCTACATGTTAAAATATTATTAAATTGAATTAAAACTATTACTCTAGCCAAGACATTTTTTTCACTCTATATCTTCTAATTAACATGACTAGAATTTGTTTAGTTGCATCAAGATCTTTCATTTCAAATTTAGTTGCAAGTTGAGGCTCTAGTTATGAAATCATTCCTTTCCCTTTAACAATAAATAATATATCATCGACATATAATTCAATAAATAGGAAATTATCACCATTATATTTATAATAAACATAATTATATAATTTAGCACACTCATATCCCAAACAGAACACATATGTGTCAAATTTTTGGTACCACATATTAGGACTTTGTTTGAGGTTATACAAATATTTATTTAATTTACTAGCCAAGTTATGTTTACCTTTCACCATGTAGTGATCTAGTTGTGTCACATAAATATCCTCCTCCAAGTCACCATGAATAAATTCCATTTTCACATCCATTTTATCATCCTCTAGATCATAAGAAGCAACAATAGAAAATAAGAATCTAATGGATGCCAGTTTTGTAATGGGAGAAAATATCTCATTGTAATCAACACCCTCAACTTGAGAGTAAAATTTTTCAACCAACTATTCTTTGTACTTCTGAATATCTCCATTTGAACCAATATTTTACTAAACACCCATTTTCAACCAATATGTTTTCATACTTCAATCAATGATACTATATCCCATGTATCATTCTTTTTGAAATCCATCATTTCTTCATCTATAGAAATCTTCCAAGATTCTACATCATTCATACCTAATTCCTATTTTATAGATTTGGGTTCATCCATGCTAGTATTCAAAGGAAAAATACATCTCCAATCATTAGGTGAATACTTTTTAGGTGATTTTCTTTACCTTATATACCTTTGAACAATATGAATTAGAGGTTCTTCCTCCTCTTTTAAAGATTTAGAGTTGGAGAATCTCTCTTGAACTTTATATCTAGCTATGGGCCTTGATTCAAATTTCTCAAGCATAGAAGGAAGTTGAATTACATCTTTATGTTTACTTTGTTTTGGCTACAATGTAACAAAAGAAGTCTTAATCTCTCTAAAAATAACACTTCTACAATATATTACCTTTTGTACAGTAGGATCCCAAAGATTGCATCTTTTCACACCATAAATATACCTAAAAAGGATACATTTTACAACCTCATTCTCTAGATTTTTTCACTTCTCCTTTGGCACATGTGAATATGCATCAAAATAAAAAATATTAAGATGTCTCAAGTACCCAAAATCCACGACCATCTATTGAAGATTAAACCCTCATATTTTCTAATGAAGTAGTCACAGCATTTCTATTCACATAAGTATTATTACACTAAATAGTGTAAACATAAATTACTTATACAATGTTCCATATTTGACACCTCTAGTGATCACCATAGAAGATCTAACCAACTTGTATGATACATCATAAACTACTACCTACACACCCACATCTATTAGTTTGCTCATAGATAATAATTTTTCTGATAATCCAAGGATATGCAACACAATATTAATCATTTTTATTCTACAATCAAGAAACTTGATTCTTAATTTATCACAATAAAAAATATTTAAATATGAATCATCACCCAAGTACATCTTACCTCTATGAAATTATTCATATTCATATTTAACCAATCTCAATTAGAGGTCATATGGAAATATGCACCCGATTCAATTGAGAATGCATCATTACTTTCATGAGTGGACAAATCTAGAATGAAAACATCACCATATTCATTCTTAAACTCAAAATGATAGTCATTTTTTTTATTTTCTTTTTTACACTTCTTACGAAACTATCTAGGCTTACCACAATTCCAACAAATATCTTTGGACTTTCTAGGAGATTTGGATCTCCCCTTGGACTTGGATTTATCACACTTCTCACTCTTCTTATCTTTTTCATTAGTTCTTCCATGAATACGTAGGGATTATTTGGAATTAATAGGTAACTTCCTTCTCATATCTTTAGAAATCTAATAAACAACACATTCAACTTTCAAGACAATAGAAGTACCTTGAGTAGTCATAACAAGAGAATCCCATGAATCGAGGAAGGAATAAAACAAGATCTGACATATCTTCTCATCTATTTGACACCATCTAATTACAATTGAGCAACCATAATATTAATTGATTGAAGGTGGTTTTTAATTCATGCACCCTCTTCCATTCTCAAGGAATATGATTTCTTTCTTAATAATTTTTCGCTAAAGATTTTTCTTGATATATCTCATCAAGTTTTTTCCATAGTTTCTTTAGAGATGCCTCTTTATGGAAATTGATTAAAAAAGAGTCTACTAGGTAAAATTTGATTACAACCTTGAAGTTATGGTCTATAATTTCATATTGATAAATAAAATTAGCATATGTACCTGCCTTGAAACATTCTCATCAACAACATCCCACATATATCTATCAATCAACAAATCCTTCATCTTCAACTTCCACATCTCAAATTTATTACCAAAAAAATTGTATACCTTTATTCTTCATGTTGTTTCTATCATCCAAAAATTCTTGCAACAAGATCACAAATTATTTCATGTACAAGATCTCACTCAAAATTAGATTAGTTAAAAAACCCAACAAATCACAACTAAAACCAAAGGTGATCAAGCTCTAATAGATCATTTGTAATGAAGCTAAGGTAATGGAAAAAATTATTACACTAATCTTGAGAGGAGGGATATGCAAATATTTTTAGATCTTTAAAAAAAATAAAAAAATAAACATAAATACCATTCATACCATAACACAATGGAAAAAAAAATTGAGTGAAAAATCCCACACTTCAAAAGATTCCAAATATATTATTTAAAAATAACCAAGATTATAGTATATAATTATAGAGAAAAATTACACGAGTATTACCACCCAAAAATTAAGAGGAAAATTAACATCTATAATACTCTCACACGCAACTTCCATCTGGAGAACCTAATATAGACAATATACAATACATGAAACCATCAAACAATATTTACAAAACCATGAGCTAAAACCACCCAAAAAATGGCACCAAAATTATCTTCAATCAAAGATTACGTATGATGTGTCAAAAGACACACCAACACATATAAATCCCCCTTACAGCTCTTTTATTTGTCTAACATGTTTTCATATTTTTCAATTTGAGAGACCCAACTTCTAGAGGCCATAAATTTTGATCTAAGATGTCGATTGAAAAAAATTTTAAACTATTAGAAATATCATGAAGTGTTCTGTCAAGCTATAATCCACTTCATTGATTATGACCACTTTCAAGCTAAAAAATAGCCTCTAAGTGCCTCAAGTTTAACTTTGAAACTTTTAAAATGGAAACTTAAATATCTTGAAGGGTGAAAATTTACCAACATGTTTATTTGGCAATTTTGTAGCTTTGGGAAAAACGTTGGACCCATTGATGCTCAAATGTACACTTGCTATAAATAGTAACCTTTTTAGAATTAGAAGGTTGAGACACCTTTTAATAACACTAACCATTTGGAAATACGGCAAGAACATCCTTTGTACCCTAGCCATACCTTTGAGCATTAATGGTTCATGGGATTAAGTTCAAGGACTAGAAAATTACCCAAAAAACTATTGAAATAACAAGTTATGGATTACATATAAATCATTGAGCTCTATAATAATAACTAAGGTATAGGTTGAGCACCATTTTCCTCATTTTGATCTATTCTAAACTGTATATAAAGAATGATTTTTGGGTGCCATAATATTTGATTTAGTAGTTGATGAGTATCACAAATGTATTAATGTAATTTTAGGACCATCTTAAGGGGTAGGTGGGAGTGGTTAGATGAAATTCATGTCATTATATATAAACTATGTTATAATTTTGCTAGGTTCACAAACTTTTGAACTTGTCAATATTTAGAGCTTGACCATATTTTAATCCTCTTTCTCTATCTCTTTCTCTTTCTTTCAATATGTTACATTTTTAGAAAATTGGAGAACCCACAGACCATATTGACATATAAGTAAGTTTACAAACTAACAAACTTACCAATATGGTGAACCTTAACCATTTCTTTGTATTTTTTCAGCTTTTAAAGTAACCTATGAACTTTCAAAAATATATATATTTCCTTCTCTCTTGATTGCATATTCACAAAATTTATGCTCACAAAATTAGAAACTTTTATTTATTTTCTTTTGTTGGGGTTTTGGAAATTAGGGATCTCTAAAACTTTAAAACACATAGGAAATTTAAAAAATACTTAAGGTAATACTTTGGAAGAGATGGTGTTAAGGGATAGGAAATCACAAAAATATGAAACTCTAAAAAAAGATAAAAATACTAATGAGAATACTAGAAATGGTTCCAAACTTATGATTTTATAGAATTTCACCTCGGACACTTACGGAGCCCATTCTCCCCTAGATTTTTTGTAAGCCTTATACGGGAGAATACTTTAAGAAAAATAAAAATAAAGATACATATGCAAAATACGCTTGGAGGAAATAGGATAAATAGATTCATACATTTCCCTTATGAGAGTGCAAAGTGTGAAATAACACTTATTTATAACAAAAAATATATAATATGTACATGATCTATAAATCAATCTCAAAAACATGGCGAGTTATATCCCATTGATTGGGATAGATAGTTTTGCTCAACTCAACCTTGAAATTTGAAAATTATTAACCTATTTGTAGCTAGTTATGACTTATGGGCCACTCCAAATAGCATAAAATCAATATGTCTTCCATCCTTTTCTCTATATGCATCCCACTTCAAGACTTGGTCTCCTTCCTTGAAGATCATGTGAACAAATCTCATGTTAAAATATCTCTTGAATTGTGCATGATGAACCTCAAGGGTATTCATAGCTTTTCTTCTTACCTTTTGTCACTCTATCAACCCAAGCAACCTCATTTTTCATTAGATGATTCTCTATAATTTCCAATTATTTTTTATTATTAAAGAAAAACAAATTTGGAAGGGTCTAGGACCCTCTACAAAAAGCTAACCAAAATATTATCACATAGACTATCACAACAAACAAAAAGGCCAGAGCAAAGCATCAAAAAAATAAAATTCCCCCTGGGACAAGCAACAAGAAACACTTAAACAATAGAAAAAATAAAGAACAACACAATTAAATTCCCTTCAAGGATTCAACAACTTAAATATCTTGTTGGTAGAATTTCTCATAGAGACTAGAAAAATAACCAAATCCTTCTTTTCTTCATAAAATTTCTTATTTTCTACCTTTGGTCCCAACACTAGGGTCAAATTGTTCCATTTTCTTCCCATCAACATCCTTGACTTGATCTTCCCAAAGATTCTTTAGTTTCTCAAACAAAATATGAATGCCTCAACACTATTCTGGATAGAACAAATATTGACAGTGATAACCATTTGAAGTCTATTCTTGATGTTTTTTATGTGCTTTTCATGTCTTTGATTCTTCCCTCCATGTTTTTATTCTAGGCCTCTATCACCTAGGTGTTTTCCTTATTTGTCACCAAGTCCTCATTGTTAGAATCCTTCCAATTTTGTAGGATTTTTCCTGCTTAGGGTTGATATTATTAGAATGACCATCACACTACTCTTGAGTAATTTCCATCTTTAGGTTTGTACTATTAATTTCCACAAAGAACCACCTGGTGATTCTTTATGGGCAAATCAAAACAATCTTGACAAAATTCAAGATCTCTTTCAAATCATTATCATTAGATATCCATAGAGAGAAAAGCTTTGAAAAATTAAGATTGGGGTCGAGATGAGGAAGGAGAACCAAAAATGGAACAAGTATGACACCCCTAGTTGTTGTGTCCCTATCACCAAAAACAGAACCTCCCTGACACCTAAAGATTCTAGCCTATGAAAGGAAGAAAGTATTTTTCATGGCATCAATCCCCATATCACCATCCACATTCTTTGCTCTGGACTCTTTACATTTCCTATTGAACAAAGAATTCACACATTTTTGGTTCTTAATACTCTTAGTATTCTCGGGTCTCACATCCCCCCTTCTTCACCTCCTTTAGTTAGGTACCCATTATCTTGATGCTAGGTCATCTCAATTAGGGTTTTTCATTTATTGTGAGAATTGGAATAAGGGCCCTCCCTACCTTTCCTTTTCTTGGGGGGAAACAATTCGTTCTCCCTACAAAATTCAATAGACTAGGAATCTATTTCCTTCCCTCAATCCTTGATAGATTCCAAGAACCACTTAGAGAGGGAATCCTCTTCTGAGGAGATGATAATATTTATATTTTAAGGATTTTTAATAGAAATGGTAGGCGGAGTCTTGCAAGGGGTTAAATATTTCATTATTAACTAAGAGAAAAATGATTCCCTCATGAATAATGGGTAAATTTAAGTTCCTCTAGTGCTTATAAATTAGGACACAAGTGACATAAGGAGAAAAAAAAGTAGGGAAACCACCTCTTTGTGCCTAAAGTGATTTAGTAAGATAAAATGGTAACCATATATTCTTTTTAAGTGACCCTCGAGGGTCACATACCTCATGATAAATTCAATAATTTCTACCTAGATAGGTTTGAGAGTGGTTCCTTTCATCACCTTTGAAGAATATCTACATGGCCTCCTCTCCAATTTTCCTATTTTTAAAGACCTTTCTCCCTTTCGTGGACTACCTAGTCACTTGGGCTATGACCTCCTCATTAATAGACATATCCAATAATCCTGCCCAAAAAAACAAGATGGTAATGTTTTTCTAGGATTTATCCACAACATTGGTAGCTATTAATCTTCTACATATAATTGGTAAGACCATTATTCTTGAGGACCTTCCATATATTTTTTTTAGCTGAATCCCACTACAAATAATTGGTTCAATACAATTCCTCTCACTACCCATCTTTAACAATAATAGCACCATCTTCTTTTCAAGAACCCAACCTCTTTTACTATTGATTCTCTTTCTAATATTTGTCAACTTAATCCTCTAGAACTTATACTTATCCAATGAATTCCAACTCTTGATAGTTAAAATACCCACAAAACTTGTAAGATTCATTTGTATCATTGATGGGTAATTGTCCATGCATCCCTTTTTGACCAAGGTAATCATTGGATAAATTTTTTTTTGAGCAATGAGACAAAATTGTAATCTTACCAATACTTTAAATCATCACTCAACAACCCCACATTAGCAAAGGCATCAACAACCATATTACCTTTCCAGAGAATGTGGGTAAACACAACCTCCTCCAAATATTTAGACATGTGAATAAAACCATTAACTAGTTGGTTGATGGTACAAATCAGATTTTTACAACCAAGAAGGAAATTAATAATATTAAGAACATCCAATTCAATGTGCACCTTTTTAAATCCTCTGTCATGAGCCATTTTAATATAGTGAAAATTAGTTGCAGCCTCAACATAATGGCTAGCTTGATGGCTTGGTGGGATCGTAAACACACTTAAAAAAATTATCTTCCAAATATCTAGACACTCCTCCACCCATTGGACAAGGGTTACCTTTTGCAACCCCACCAAAGTTAATCTTAACCCAACCCTCAGGTAGAGGCTTTTAAACAATCCCTTCTCTCGAAGACTTCCCATGCCCAAGAGGGAAGTTATGTCAAATTGAAGTTCCCATCCTAACATGACCTTTAAGTCATGGGATAAAACATTAATCTTATATTTTTTAGACTCCTTTTAGAGAAGACCACAAGGAAATTCTCTTTCTAAGTAGCAATAATTTTGATAGCCAATCTGCCAACATTTCTTGAAAGATCCTTGAAAATACAATTATGTCGTTCCTTCCATAGACCCTAAATTGAGTGGAGCATCATGAGTCACAACATAAGATTAAGGGAAGGGTTATAGTAAGGGCATAATCATTGGGAAATAACCTCTTCAATGGAAGATGAGAAAACCGACCTCAAGTTCCAAAGATTGAAAATAGAAATCCAAAAAAAAATAGAAAAAGGGGAAATCAAACAATAAGTGGAAGACATCTTTGGAAGCCATAAGGGATAGACAACATTTACTGGGGAGGAAAAATCCTCTCTTGAATCTATATCATAGGTAAGGATTTTATTTTGAGTGAAGTTCGAAAAGAAGATGTTAATTTTAGGAGTGATCCCTAGCCATCACAAGGAAGTCGAGAACTTGGGCCTAATGGTAGGAGAAACCAAAATGTCCTTGGAAAAAGAGAGGGGAATATGAATAAAAGAGAGAAAAGACTTGAGCCTGGAAAGCCCCACCTCTCACTGATCAACATCATAAACATTATGTCATGAGCCATTAGCTATATAATAAACAACCTTATCTCCAAATTAGTTTTTGCAGATTTTTTCAAAGGTCTAGCTCACTCCACCTCACCGAGAGGGGTATTCAAAATCTATTTGGCTTCCCATAAATTAAGGTTTAGACCGTTTCCTAGCTTCCATTAAACCTCTTTATGTATCAACTCATGGTTATCCAAGATATTCTTTCATATAGTAGAGTCAAGAGGGATATCATGAATAGAAAGGAACTCTTCCATATTTATGAGATATTTTATTTTTAAAATCTGAATCCATTCATTTTTCTCCTTCATAAACCTCCAATTAAGCTTATATAGCATAACCAAATTGAGATCCTTAACATTTTATACCAAGGCCACCATGTTTCTAGGGAATAAAAAAAATTCTTAGGACAACAAAGGGATCCTTTTCCTATGCTCAAAACTAGACTATAAGTGGAAGACATCTTTAGAAGCCATAAGGGATAGAGAACATCTACTGGGAGGAAAAATCCTCTCTTGACTCTATATGATAGGTAAGGATTTTATTTTGAGCTAAGATCCAAAAGAAGATGTTAATTTTAGGAGTGATCATTAGCCATCACAAGGAATTCGAGAACCTGGGCCTAATGGAAGGAGCCACCAAGAGAGAATTCCTTGAAGAAATTGAATACAAACTAGTTATTGGTCCAAACCAAAATTTCCTTGGAAAATAAGGGGAATATGAATGAGAGAGAGAAAATAATTGAGCCTGGAAAGCGCCACCTCTTACTGATCAACATCATAAACATTATGTCATGATCCATTAGCCATATAATCAACAACCTTATCTCCAAATTAGTTTTTGCAGATTTTTTCAAAGGTCTAGCCCACTCCACCTCACCAAGAGGGGTATTCAAAATCTATTTGTCTTCCCAAAACTTAAGGTTTAGACCATTTCCAAGCTTCCATTGAACCCCTTTATGAATAAACTCATGGTTATCCAGGATATTCTTCCATATAATAGAATCGAGAGGGATATCATGAATAGAAAGGAACTCTTCCATATTGATGAGATAATTTGTTTTTCAAATCTGAATCCATTCATTTTTCTCCTTCATAAACCTCCAATTAAGCTTATCTAGCATAACCAAATTGAGATCCTTAACTTTTTATACCAAGGCCACCATGTTTCTAGGGAAGAAAAAATTTATCCTAGGACAACAAAGGGATCCTTTTCCTATGCTCAAAACTAGACTGTAAGTGGAAGACATCTTCACAAGCCATAAGGGATAGAGCATATCTACTAGGGAGGAAAAATCCTCTCTTGAATCTATATCATAGGTAAGGATTTTATTTTGAGATAAGATCCAAAATAAGATGTTAGTTTTAGGAGTGATTCCTAGCAATCACAAGGGAAGTCGAGAACATGGACCTAATGGTAGCAACCACCAAGAGAGAATACCTTGAATAAAAACTAGTTATTGGTCCACACCAAAATATCCTTGGAAAAAGAGAGGGGAATATGAATGAGAGAGAGAAAAGAATTGAGCCTGGAAAGCCCCACCTCTCACTACTCAACATTATAAACATTATGTTGTGATCCATTAGCCATATAATCAGCAACCTTATATCCAAATTAGTTTATCTAGATTTTTTCAAAGGTCTATCCCACTCCACCTCACCAAGAGGGGTATTCAAAATCTATTTGTCTTCCCAAAACTTAAGGTTTAGACCATTTCCAAGCTTCCATTGAACCCCTTTATGAATAAACTCATGGTTATCCAGGATATTCTTCCATATAATAGAGTCGAGAGGGATATCATGAATAGAAAGGAACTCTTCCATATTGATGACATATTTTATTTTTCAAATTTGAATCCATTCATTTTTCTCCTTCATAAACCTCCAATTAAGCTTATCTAGCATAACCAAATTGAGATCCTTAGCTTTTTATACCAAGGCCACCATATTTCTAGGGAAGAAAAAAAATTATCCAAGGACAACAAAGGGATCCTTTTCCTATGCTCAAAACTAGACTATAAGTGGAAGACATCTTTAGAAGCCATAAGGGATAGAGCACATCTACTCGGGAGGAAAAAGCCTCTCTTGACTCTATATCATAGGTAAGGATTTTTTTTTGAGCTAAGATCCAAAAGAAGATGTTAATTTTAGCAGTGATACCCCTAGCCATCACAAGGAAGTCGAGAATGTGGGCCTAATGGCAAGACCCACCAAGAGAGAATACCTCGAAGAAACTGAATAAAAACTAGTAATTGGTCCACACCAAAATTGTAAGAGTTATTGATGAACTCGAGCACCCAGGATCACCTACAAAACCAAGATAAACCTTCCACACAAGAGCAGCAAGAGATAGAATGCAGGAATATAGTGCAATAAAAAAATGATGTTATATCACACACTAAATGATACAATATGCCTCAACTCTCCCTTGAATTGATTGAGTTAATATGAACTCATCTAGACTAGATAGGAGCTAGACCTGAACTAGTTAGGAGGGAGAGGTGAGTGCAGAATATATAGTAGAATATGGGCAAATAATTCCAAGAGGGGTAATAACTCCCAAATAACCAAATTAGGTGGGAGTTATGCCTACTTGGAAAATGCCAAATAGGTGGCATAACCTACTCAAAAAGAGACAGATGAGTGGTTTTGTGAGGTGGCATATAAGGCCAAAAGAGGGTGTGAAACTCAACCACCCAAGTGTGAGTGGGAGCAACACATGTAATCGATGGATTATGCCACGTGTCCTCACATGAACCACATCTCCTATAACCTAAGGTATGCTTAATAATGTGTAGGAAAAATAATATTAAAAAAACCTACACTAACAAAAATGTCCTTGGAAAAACAGAGGGGAATATGAATGAGAGATAGAAAAGACTTCAGCCTAAAAAGCCCCACCTCTCACTAATCAACATCATAAAAATTATTTCATGAGCCATTAGCCATATAATCAACAACCTTATCTCCAAATTAGTTTTTGCAGATTTTTTCAAAGTTCTAGTCCACTCCACCTCACCAAGAGGGGTATTCAAAATCTATTCGTCTTCCCAGAATGTAAGGTTTAGACCATTTCTCAGCTTCGATTGAACCCCTTGATGAATCAACTCATGGTTATCCAGGATATTCTTCCATATAGTAGATTCGATAGGGATATCATGAATAGAAAGGAACTCTTCCATATTTATGAGACATTTTATTTTTCATATCTAAATCCATTCATTTTTCTCCTTCATAAACCTCCAATTAAACTTATCTAGCATAACCAAATTAAGATCCTTAACTTTTTCTACCAAGGCCACCATGTTTGTAAGAAGAAAAATATTGTCCTAGGACAAAAAGGGGATCCTTTTCCTATGCTCAAAACTAGACTATAAGTGGAAGACATCTTTAGAAGCCATAAGGGATAGAGCCCATCTATCGGAGAGGAAAAAGTCTCTCTTGATTCTACATCATAGGTAAGGATTTTATTTTGAGCTAAGATCCAAAAGAAGATGTTAATTTTACGAGTGATCCCTAGCCATCAAAATAAAGTTGAGAACATGGGCCTAATGGAAGCAACCACCAAGAGAGAATACCTTGAATAAATTGAATACAAACTAGTTATTTGTTCACACCAAAATGTCCTTGGAAAAAGAGAGGGGAATATGAATGAGAGAAAAAATACTTGAGCTTGGAAAGCCCCACCTCTCACTGATGAACATCATAAAAATTATGTCATGAGCCATTAGCCATATAATCAACAACCTTATATCCAAATTCATTTTTATATATTTTTTCAAAGGTCTAGCCCATTCCACCTCACCAAGAGGGGTATTCAAAATCTATTTTTTTCCCTAGAACTTATGGTTTAGACCATTTCCAAGCTTCCATTAAACCCCTTTATGAATCAAATCATGTATATCTAGGATATTCTTCCATATAGTTGAGTTGAGAGGGATATCATGAATAGAAAGGAATTCTTTCATATTGATGAGATATTTTATTTTTCAAATCCGAATCCATTTATTTTTCTCTTTCATAAACCTCCAATTAAGCTTATCTAGCATAACCAAATTGAGATCCTTAACTTTTTATACCAAGGCCACCATGTTTAAAGGGAAAAAACAATTGTCCTAGGACAAAAAAGGGATCCTTTTCCTATGCTCAAAACTAGACTATAAGTGGAAGACATCTTCAGAAGCCATAAGGGATAAAGCACATCTACTGGGGAGGAAAAAGTCTCTCTTGACCCTATATCATAGGTAAGGATTTTATTTTGAGCTAAGATCCAAAAGAAGATGTTAATTTTAGGAGTGATCCCTAGCCATCACAAGGAAGTCAAGAACATGGGCCTAATGGAAGCAACTACCAAGAGAGAATACCTTGAAGAAATTGAATACAAACTAGTTATTGGTCCACACCAAAATGTCCTTGGAAAAAGAGAGGGGAATATGAATGAGAGAGAGAAAATACTTGAGCTTGGAAAGCCCCACCTCTCACTAATCAATGTCATAAGCATTATGTCATGAGCCATTAGCCATATAATCAACAAAATTATCTCCAAATTATTTTTTGCATATTTTTCAATGGTCTAGCCTACTCCACCTCACCGAGAGGGGTATTCAAAATCTATTTATCTTCCTAGAACCTACAGTTTAGATCATTTCCTAGCTTCCAACAAACCCCTTTATGAATCAACTCATGGTTATCCAAGATATTCTTCCATATAGTACAGTCAAGAAGGATATCATGAATAGAAAGGAACTCTTCAATATTGATGAGATATTTTATTTTTTCAATTTGAATCCATTCATTTTTCTCCTTCATAAACCTCCAATTAGTCTTATCTAGCATAACCAAATTGAGATCCTTAACTTTTTATACAAAGGCCACCATGTTTCTAGGGAAGAAATTTTTTTTCCTAGGACAACAAAGGGATCCTTTCCTACACTCAAAACTAGACTATAAGTGGAAGACATCTTCAGAAGCCATAAGAGATAGAGCACATCTAATGGGGAGGAAAAAGCCTCTCTTGACTATATATCATATGTAAGGATTTTATTTTGAGCTAAGATCCAAATGAAGATGTTAATTTTAGGAGTTATCCCTAGCCTTCACAAGGAAGTAAAAAATGTGGGCCTAATGGCAAGAGCCACCAAGAGAGAATACCTTGAAGAAATTAAATAAAAACTAGTTATTGGTCCACACCAAAATGTCCTTGGAAAAAGAGAGGGGAATATGAATGAGAGAGAGAAAATACTTGAGCCTGGAAAGCCCCACCTCTCACTGATCAACATCATAAATAATATGTCATGATCCATTAGCCATATAATCAACAAAATTATCTCCAAATTAGTTTTTACAGGTTTTTTCAAAGGTCTAGCCCACTCCACCTCACCAAGAGGGGTATTCAAAATCTATTTTTCTTTCCAAAACTTAAGGTTTAGACCATTTCCCAGCTTCCATTGAACCCCTTTATGAATCAACTCATGGTTATCCAGGATATTCCTCCATATAGTAGAGTCGAGAGGGATATCATGAATAGAAAGGAACTCTCCCATATTGATGAGATATTTTATTTTTCAAATCTAAATCCATTCATTTTTATCCTTCATAAATCTCCAATTAAGCTTATCTAGCATAACCAAATTGAGATCCTTAACTTTTTATACCAAGGCCACTATGTCTCTAGGGAAGAAAAAAAATTATTAGGACAACAAAGGGATCCTTTTCCTATGCTCAAAACTAGACTATAAGTGGAAGACATATTCAAAAGCCACAAGGGATAGATCACATCTAATGGGGAGGAAAAAACCTCTCTTGACTCTATATCATAGGTACATAATTTTTTTTGAGCTAAGATCCAAAAGGAGATGTTAATTTTAAGAGTGATCCCTAGTCATCACAAGGAAATTGAGAACGTTGGCCTAATGGCAGGAGCCACCAAGAGAGAATACCTTGAAGAGATTGAATACAAACTAGTTATTGGTCCACACCAAAATGTCCTTGGAAAAAGAGAGGGGAATATGAATGAGATAGAGAAGAGACTTGAGCCTATAAATCCTCACCTCTCACTAATCAAAATAATAAACATTATGCCATGAGCCATTAGCCATATAATAAACAACCTTATCTCCAAATTAGTTTTTGCATAATTTTTCAAAGGTCTAGCCCACTCCACCTTGCCGAGAGGGGTATTCAAAATCTATCTGTCTTCCTAGAACTTAAGGCTTAGAACATTTCCCAACTTCCATTGAACCCCTTTATGAGTCAAGTCATGGTTGTCAGTGATTTTTTTAGTGGCTAATATTCACCAATTGGCTAATAGTTGAAATTTGGGAATCCAAAATTGGCTAATAGTTCAAGCTACAATATGACTTGAATCGCCACATTTTTACAAATTTTTATTATAGTCTTATTTAAATCGCAAGATAATTTATTTTATTAAAAAATTTAACTCAAAAAATTTGCCACAATATTCGATACATGATTAAATCAGATTCACCTTAATTTTATAAATTATTGGAGAAATCTATATTAATTCGCCAATAGTATATCATAACTATTAGTTGCTTTAGGACCATATTTCTAATCTTTAGTTTCCACCATTGATTTAAATATAATCTAATGGCCCTTGTTGTATTCCACGAGGTAAAATGTACACATGATCTGTAATGCTCATGGGGCCCACAATTTTGGGTATCACGAGCATTATAGATTGTGGGTAAATTTCACCTTGTAGTGTACAATAAGGGTTGTTAGACCAATGATCTAAAAGCAGTTTTGAGCCCCCACGAGAATTATAGATCATGGTTAAATTTTACCTTGTAGAATATATTGAGGGCCATTATATTATATTATAAAACAATGGTAGAAAGTTAATATTATAGTCTACCCCTTCAACTCATCGATAATTTCCACCCTCGGGTCCCTACTTTTCCAGGAGAATTATTTTTAGATTGGATAGATTCACCATCATAATCAATGCATTTTCCTATTATTTTTCAAGATTCGCCAAAATTTTCTACAAAATTTTATTGATGTAAAAAAATTTCCAATAAAACTAATATTTTTTTTCGAAAAAAAGGAAAGTTTCTCCAATAGAAATTAATTTTTTTTCCTCAAAAAATGAAAGATTCGCCAAGATTTTATATCTTTTTTTGAGGGGGGTTTCTTAAAGTTATCACTGATGGTTGTCTAGGATATTCTTCCATATACTAGAGTTGATAGGGATATCATGAATAGAAAGGAACTCTTCCATTTTGATGAGATGTTTTATTTTTCAAATCTGAATCCAATTAAGCTTATCTAGCATAACCAAATTGAGATCCTTAAATTTTTATACCAAGGCCACCATGTTTCTACGGAAGAAAAAAATTGTCCTAGGACAAAAAATGTATCCTTTTGCTATGCTCAAAACTAGACTATAAGTGAAAGAAATATCTAGAAGACATAAGGGATAGAGCACATCTATTAGGGAGGAAAAAGCCTCTCTTGACTCTATATCATAGGTAAGGATTTTATTTTGAGCCCAAAATAATATGTTAATTTTAGGAGTGATTCATAGCCATCACAAGGAAGTCGAGAACGTGGGCCTAATGGCAGGATCCACCAAGAGAGAATACCTTGAAAAAATTGAATACAAACTAGTTATTGGTCCACACCAAAATGTCCTTGGAAAAAGAGAGGGGAATATGAATAAGAGAGAGAAAAGACTTGAGCCTAGAAATCCCTAGGTCTCACTGATCAACATCATAAACATTATGTTGTGAGCCATTAGCTATATAATCAACAATATTATCTCTAAATTAGTTTTTGCAGATTTTTTCAAAGGTCTAGCCCACTCCACCTTACTGAGAGGGGTATTCAAAATCTATTTGTCTTCCCAGAACTTAAGGTTTAGACAATTTCCCATGGTTATCTAAGATATTCTTTGATATAGTAGAGTTGAGAGGGATATTATGAATAGAAAGGAACTCTTCCATATTGATGAGATATTTTATTTTTCAAATCTGAATCCATTCATTTATCTCCTTGATAAACCTCGAATTAAGCTTATCTTGTATAACCAAATTGAGATCCTTAAATTTTTATACCAAGGCCACCATGTTTTTTAGGGAAGAAAAAAATATCCTAGGACAACAAAGGGATCCTTTTCCTATGCTCAAAATTAGACTATAGGAATCTCTTTTGAATTTTTTCTATATGCTCTAGAATTCTACCAAGGATCTTGAAGAGACTGATAGATAATATGGGAAATTTTTGCAATGAAGCCTTAATGAATTGGACTTTTCCCACTTGACTAAGTAAAAAACCCTTCGAAGAAGCCAACTTCAAATGGAAATTATACACCAGATCCAACCAAAATAAATTTGGGATTTTATTAATGAAAAGAGGAAGACCTAAGTACTTACTAGGAAGAGCCCCAGTTAGGCACTGGAGCTTTTATTATGCCACATTTATATCTGATGGAATTCATACAGCATTAATGACAATCAAAGGGGATGTAACTATTATATTTCAAGTGGTACTCTCTATTATGCCATATCATTTTATATAGTGGAAAGAGTATTTGGGCCCATGAAATGCAAATAAGGTCCCAAGATGAAAATAGTTTCATCTTGCTAGTCTAGGAATAGAGCTATATCTAGGGCATGCATTGTGACAAGTCTAGTTATGTGATATTTGAAGAGTTTGTTTTTAGAGAGATGAAAATGAATCTAGGGTTTTTTATTGATTGGAGACTCTTTAAAAATGCTAGAATATTCTTGACGCCATTGGACCTAACTCTTGAATTAGGAATTGACCATAATTTGGGTGATTGTGTAAGTTCAAGAGCAATAAAATCTAATGATAAGGGGATTTTTGCTTCTCTTCCATAGATAAACATGAAATGAGAGTGGAAAATGGATATTTTTAGTGTAATCCTATCAACCCAAATAATTTTTCTTAGATATTTATGCCAAGACCTTTGGTACTCCTCTAATGTCCTCTTGATTATCCTAATCAAGTTCATATTTGACTTGGTCAATCCATTACCCTAAGGGTGATAGTTTGATGAATTATTCATGTATATGCCATAATTTTTAGCCCATGCACTAATTTAAGTACCAAAAAAATATTTTTCATTTTATAAAATAATGATAGAAGGAAAATCAAATATTATTGCAATACCTTCTAGGAACTCCAAAATTGAAGCCTCAATAGTATCCTTAAGTGCAATCACTTTTTTCCACCTTATGAAGTAATTTATGGTTGTCATAACCTATTTATTTTCAACACTAAAAGGTGGGGTAATCATATAAATAATTATAAATCATAGTGGACAAAAGGTTGATAAGATTGAGTAGGATGGAGAGGAAGGGCGGATAACCTTTTCTTTCTTTTACATTTGTAGACACCTAAAAATGACCTAGGCCTGCGAACACTATTTTACCACTTTCCATCCTAGCATAATTGTAACATTTGAATTATGTCCCTAACCGACATTCAACTATTAAATAAATAACTCATGATTATTTAATTAATTCATAAACTTTCATTCTTCATGATTATTAAATAAATAAATCTTATTTATTTAATTTAATATGTCACTAATTGTCAAAGTCTTCTAATAATTAAATAAAATCATCAATTTATTTAATTAATCCTTATCATTAATATCCTCCTGATTATTAAATGAATATATTTAAAATATATTTATTTAATGTGTCACTAATTCCTAAATCCTCTCTTAATTAAATAAATTCATTCATTTATTTAATTAATTAACTACTTCTTCTAAATTAAATAATTATTTTAATTATTTAATTATGGCATGTGACATTTCTATATTTTTAAATAAAACAAATCATTTAAAAATATCTCACATACTTAATTGATTCTTCATTTAGTAATTAATTTCAAAAATCAATTACTAATTACCTCACAAAATCTTCTATTTTGAATTAATTTAATTCAAAAGAGAAATATTCTTCTACAAATCAAGTAATTTCCAAAATTATTGATTTTCTAAAATCTCATCCTCCTATCTTCTGATTTTTACTAATTTCATCTCCACTGTCACATTCAGTCTGGAATTAATTCATTTAATTAAATCTTATTTACACCTATGGGTATTTTGCCCTAACCCTAATTGAGGTTGCCTTATTGAATCTTGACCTTTGCTTCTAGGGTATTCCTCAATCTCTCATCTTGTCCATCCATTCAAGATTGCATTTTCTATAAAATGACAATC
Source organism: Sequoiadendron giganteum (assembly GCA_007115665.2). Classification (NCBI taxonomy): domain Eukaryota; kingdom Viridiplantae; phylum Streptophyta; class Pinopsida; order Cupressales; family Cupressaceae; genus Sequoiadendron; species Sequoiadendron giganteum. The sequence continues at coordinate 56,806,592 of CM021101.1, read as the reverse complement.
TTGATCTCATTTTCAGATCCATGTTCATTTGCTTGAGATACTTTTACTATAGACATTTCATTATTCTAGGCTTTACTTGTTTTACTATTTGCATAATAAGAGTAACATTCTAGATTGCAATAGTTTAGATTTCAAATCTTTCAAAGACATTTGCTAAGGCTAGACATTATAGGGTTGCTCACAAAACCTGAGGGCATCTTACTATTGCAGCAATCTCAAGAAGGTATAATGTAAGTGAAGCATGGAGGAGAAGAGACATGGGTGAGATCTATCTAATTCATCTCTTTTCTTGTTATTTCTCTATTGTATTCCATTATTTGATTTATATTAACTTGTAGGTACAACTAATGGTTTGTTGATGGTTGCAGGATATTTTAGGTCATTACATTGGTGAAATCAACTTTCCAACACAACCTTTTTTTTTTTGCAGGTTTCGGCTTCAATTGTTTTTTGCAGGACCAGTACGGAACGATGCATTTGAAGACCCAGATGACGCATTCGCCCTATCGCATCATATTTGCGATCGCAAGCAACGCATTCGCTTTGTCGCACCGCATACACGTCTTCCAGAGACGCATTTGCCTGGATGCGACACATTTGACAGAAACTGAGTCGTAGGTAACTGATAGTCTTTGTTTTTCCTTTTGATCTTTATTGTAATCTAGATCCGATGCATCCGCAACCAGAATTTCATGTTTTCTTTCATTTTTGGCATTTAAAAAGAACCAACCCTAGGATAGTCACATAAAGTTCAATTTACCAATCCTAGGATAGGCAATTTAAGTGGAATTTATCAATCTAGGGTAGCCACCAAACTTTTATTTTGGTTAAAAAATGAACACCATGTCTGTGTGAAGCAACATCTTCACTTAGATTAGAAATTTTTTATTTTTTTGGGTTTAAAATTGAGCAATATTGCTTTGTGTGTTTTGGATAATAGGCATATGCTCTCCCCTTTATAGGGTGATAAAAAAGCCAGACTTATCCCTTTTTCATACTTATGCATTTAAAGTTTTCTTACAACCCTTAGAAGGCCTGCTCTTGTGGGAAAAAGTACTCACGCAAGAGGAACGACCTAAGTGGGAACACCTAAAGCCAAGGTTTCCAACCCACTATAATCGAAAGCAAGTTGTTGATGAAAATCCAACTTGACAGTAGTTGATAGGATAACCATCCCCAAAGCCTTTGTTCTAAAGGTTGGGAGGTCTCTCAAGGGAGTATATCCATTATCACACTAAACGAAAAGACTTACTAAGAACCTACTGTAGTAGCCAGCCGAGTCAGTAACCAAACATCCTTTCAATCAAGGTGCAAGGGGAGGGAAGAATCTCCCCCCAAGACACTCACCATATAATCACCATGGACTGTTTGCTTAGGGGATTCGGTATCCATTTCCGTCACCTTGAGTACGCACCTAGAAAAGACAAAAACACGGGCACCCTCTAGGGGGTGACAAGGCTATGTGAGTCGACGTGATTTTAAGATGTGGGTTGTGATTGTGAGGATGCCCCACTTGACTTTTAAGAGTGAGTTTGTTTGAACAAGCATTTCATATTTTTAATTTCTGTGTTTGCCAAGAATTCTTAAAAATCTTCAAAAAAATTACAAAATCACAAAAAATTGGTCGAAAACTACAAATTGTATTCGGGTTTTTCCCTAAAATTGCATATTGTGACACAAGCACTCTGCTACACCGCATTCGACAGCTGAAAAACTGCATTCGCTCTAATGAGCCGCATTTGAGCCATCAGGAGCCGCATTCGCTCTGTCAAAATGCATTCGTCACTTACAAAGCCACATTTGCAATCAGTGAGCCGCATTCGGTTAATTGAGCTGCATTTTCTAGACACAAACCTGCATTCGAAAAACAATGTCGCAATCGACACTTCTAGAACCGCATTCGATCCTGTGAGCTGCATTTGCTCTGTCGTAACGCATTTGTTACGACACATTTGCCAAAACCTACAAACAATTTCTCACTGTCAAAACATAAAATCCACAACTTGTTTGAAATCCAATCAAGTCTTCCTTCACTATTCCAAGTCAAAACCAAACTCTAAATTGCTCAACTATCATTAAACATTGCATTTTTAGATACCATCTAGCCCATTAGATTGCATTGGTAGCTTCACCACCTCCTTAGACACTCACTTTGGCAGATTTTAGGAGTTGACTCTTACCATTCATTGTCCAAACTTTGCATTCATTAGTAGGTTATTATTGGACCCAATTACCTTTGTCACTTTTTCAATCCTTTTGTGAAGCATTTCCCACTCAATAGTCTAGTGTGGAGATTTCACTTTGTCCCATTTATAGTCCTTCTACGGTCCATTCATCCTCCAAAACTGAATCATTGCAAAAACTTTGTTTGTCTAAGTTTGTCCTCTTTAGATATCTCACTAGTAAGTACATATTAGGATCATTTATTGCATACCATTTAGCATCACTCCACTTACATCCACAAGTCTTTTTCATAGAAATCCAGAAAACCAAGAACATAGTCTCATATTTAGATCATTTTCTCCATCATCCCAAGTTGAGCAAAACTTTGTATGGTTGAAACTAGACTACAGAAAAAGAAAAGACTCATGGATTCCTTTGGACAAGACACCAACTTTCTTGGGTTCACAACTGGCATGAGTTCATTTACTAATGCCATGAATAATCCTTGTTTTGACATGGAAAATTCCAACTTCAATCCTTTTAGTGAGATGAACATCCCATCATCTCCATCACATCTTTTTGAACCATTTATCTAACGGGATGAAAATGGGGATGTCTTTGAAGAAGACATAGAAGCTGCCGCTCAAAACCCAGAAGTGGCCTCTTTTGTGGAAGAAATGGTCTTAAATGACTCTTCTAGATTCCTAGCTATGCTCCTTGACCAAGGGGCTAAGTTACCAAAGGGATTCGATATTAACACTCTTAGACCAACTTCTCCCACTCCAACATCATACAATTCCTCCATGGGAGCCTCTTCACAAAACATCATCAACACAATCAATGCTACCTCCCTTGGTCACACTACTACCACAACCAACACCACATCACAATCCATCCCCCAACAAACATTCACCATTCCTTCACAAACAATGGCGGCAACCACATCAAACCTCTTTGGAACCACATCTAGTTCCATGAGTACATCAACAAACCTACTATTAGGTTCTTCAAGTGCCATAGCAACCAACTCATCTAACCCATTTGGGAGAAATAAACAAAGAGTTTTCATCCAAGGCACCCAATCCTCTTCATCACAAGTCAATACCAGCATTCCTATGACCCAAAACACCAATACTCCTCAAGGTCATAATCTTTTATTTGGGCAAGGCAATCAAGGCACACAATCTTATACTCCATTTGGGCATCAACAAGCTCAAAATCAACAAGGCACTCCATTCTTCACTCCATTTAGCAATCAACAAGGTCGAAACCAACAAGGTCCTCAAGTCCAGTCCAATATGGTAGGATATCATATTCCCACTTATGCTTCTCAAGTCCATACGCAATAGCACATCCCTCATCAAAATACTCATTTCCAACAACCGCCTAATCACAACAATCATTTTGCTCACCGGCAATCCATTCCCAATCAACACATCTCACAACATGTAGGGAATCAACTCGCCTCCACCACCAACATAGTTGATGCTACCAACCATCCAATGGTAGAAGCACTCACTCACCAACTCGCTGCTCTTCAAACACAAGTGGAGACCTTGCAACAATCCAATAAAAAGTCATACATGTCACATGACTTGTGTCCTTATCCGTTTGACACAACTTTATATATGCCACCATTTCATCATGGATATGTGGTCCCTCATTTTCCCAAGTATAAAGGCAAAACAAACCCCCTTGAACACATAAGGGAATTCACAACTAGTTGTATTGACATTGCTTATGAGCAAACTTATCTAATGAGACTCTTTTCTAGAAGTCTTGGAGGTCATGCACTAGAATGGTTCTCACTCTTGCCTAAGGGAATAAAAACTTGGGACAAATTGGAAAATAAGTTTGTCGAAAACTATGCTTACAATATCGACACAGACATTGACATCGCCTCCTTATGCAAACTTACCCAAGAGGATGCAGGAGAGACTTTCATTCCATTTTTTCAAAGATGGAGAACCTTAGCAAGCAGATGTCCAGTAGAAATACCCGAAAAGGAGAAAGTAACCATGTTTGTGCAAACTCTCCTTGGACCACTAAGGTATGGATTACAAGTACATTGTTGCACCACTTTTGTTGACCTTGTTGAAAAGGGGGTTCAACTAGAAAAAGCCTTGATTGCCAAAGGTGAACTGAAATATGGTGCAAAACCATCAACACCACCACCAATCATAACCCAAGTAGCTCAAATGACAAAAACAAATACTGGGTTAAGAAGAAACACATCACAAGTGATGGTGTAGTTGATGCAAAAACCGTCAATGCAACATGTCATGTACTCACAATCAAAGGAGCACACAATCAAAATGCACCTGTAACTACACCGACACCAACTTCCAACGCTATCCAAAATAATCATGGTCAATCTAATCAAAGGTAGTTGCGTCAACCACGACAGTTCCAAAAGCGTACATACACCCCGTTGGGTGAACCTATCGAAACTATCTTAAAGAAACTTCTTCAAAATGGTGTCATCACACTGGAAGAGCCTAAACCATATGACCCTGGTCAATTCAAGCTGTCATGGTGGGATGACAATTCATTCTATGATTACCACTGTGCCAAAGGGCATAAAACTTCCTCTTGTTGCCAATTGTGAAATCTGGTGCAAGATCTCATAGAGAACCACACCATTGAGTTGGGTGGTCAATATTTTTCATCCAATGCAGATCATACCATACACAAAAACCCACTACAGGATCATGGTAAAGCATCCTCGTCTAGCACAATGCATACAAACAATCAAGCCAACCATATCCGTCTGGCCTATAATACTACTCGTCCTGCATACAGTTATCCTAATGGTACTATTATTAACAATCTTCGTGCTGCTAATGAAGATGAATCCGTTAATACCATCAACATTAAAAGAGCCCTAGAATGCAATGTGACTACGTGTAAAGGAAAAGTCACTATCCTGGGTCCTTCTACCCGTCAACCAAAGATCACCATACCTGGTCCATCCGCTAGACAATCCACCCCAAAACCGGAGTTCAACATTGTTGAGCAGTTAAATAAAACACCTGCTCAAATATCCATTCTTGAAATACTCCATATTTCACCCACGCATAAGGCCATCCTCAATAAAGTACTGCAAGAGTCATCCGTCCCTACCAATATCAATGTCAACCATTTTGAGACTATGGTCGGATACCTGAATTCACCTCACCACATCACCTTTTCCGATAGCGACTATTCTTCACCTAAACCATTGCATAATGACGCCCTTCACATTGAAGTCTTTGTCCATAAACATAAGGTCAGATGAGTCCTAGTAGATGGCAGAGTAGGATTGAACATCTGCTCTCTAAAATTGGTCAAAGCTCTTGGTTTTTCTGATGCGTGTGTAGATGCTAGCAAGAGCATCGTCATTAAGGCATACAATGATGAAGAATGTGCTTCCAAAGGTGTTATTACAATTCCTCTTTGGGTAGGACCTATCATCATAAATACAACATACCAGGTCCTGGATCACAATATACCCTACAATATATTACTTGGTTGTCCATGGATCCATGCTCTAAAGGCTATTCCATCCACCTACCACCAGTGCCTCAAATTTCCTTTTGATGGAACTAAGATCACCATCCCAGGAGATCCTGATCCATTCCAATACTGCACCAACCTGCAAGCTACTACTAAGCACCAGGTACCCATTAATCGGGAGGCCTCATCTTCCACCTCATCCAAATACATTGATCTATCAACCCTTACAAAGTCATCCATTCCATCATCTTCTACCACACCATCTCCATCGACCTCCATCCCATGTAAAGATATTCGGATCCAGGACCTTGGTTGTGGAGAGTTCAAGTTAAATATGGCTTACTGTATAACCACACTACCAAAGCCACCTAAGGTCTATGGTAGTCCATGCTTTGCAATAGAGCCCAAAATAACTTCCAAAGTCCCACCAGAAAGTGTTTTCACATGGTGGGGTGATATGGGTAATGAAATCATTATTGACATGGAAAAATAGATTTACAAAGACCCGACAGAGTTACCTGCACTACCCTTGCATCTCTATGGAAAAGGATATGATATATGCAAAGCCCAAGGTTTTTTATGGTACAAGCAGCCTCAGAAAGAACAACAACAGAAGATGGGAACCTATTATCATAATGGCAAGACCAAGATACATAGGGCTAGGGTATGACCAAATTAGAATTGACGATCAACGTACCCTTGAACTTTCAAGTAAGGTTGTAATGGCTACAGAAAGTGTTGAGACATGCGAAGAATCCCTAACCGAAAGAGACTCAAATGAATGGGAATGGGGATCTAACAAAACCATTAGTGACTATGACATTGATGAACTATTCTTAGAACCTGGCCAACCTTCCTTTGAAGAGAGATTCCGCATGAAATATGACATTGACAATATTAATCGACATTCTAAAAATAAGGAATGGGTAAGCATTCCTTGGAATCTAGAAACACACAAGGTGTTATCAGCTGTACCCGAACCATCCCACCCCATTCTTGAACCCAACCATGAGCCAAATTTATCTGAGCCCACTATCCATACTTCTGAAATGCCAACCACTAGTCACGATGATAATTTTATCCCATATTATGACTTTGAATTCGATTCATCTAACTCGGAATATGGACCTTCCATTGCATCAGACACGAAAGTGGAAATTGACAACTTTTCTTTTACACTTGAAGCATCAATTTTCACACTTTCCGCATCCTCCCCTTCCTTCACCAACACTGACGATGGAATCCCTCTTGTTTATCCACAACTGATCGACTGGGACCAACAAGATCCACCGGTAATGGACATATTTTAGAATGACGAGGCAATTGCAGAGTTCATGGGGCTAAGAGAAGGTATTCCATGGGGAGATCACAAAACATGGTTCTCCATAGATCTCAATTGTACAACTTACTTCGGGGAGACTATGAAGTCCTCCAGTCACAAAAATGCAAAAAAGAAAAAAGAAAAAGAAATGCCTTTAGGTGAAAACCGCAAGGCACCTTCTGGCAATAAAATAGTAAAAACAAAGGACGTATCCGAAGGTGAAAACCTCTCTGAGGCACCTAAGGATGGAGGATTGGACTTTCTTCCCGTAACACAGGAAAAATCGGCTATGCTTATTGAAGACATAGTGGAAGTTAACATAGACACACGAGAGAATCCAAAAAATGATTCTGTTGGTTGCATCATTATCAGATGAAGAAAAACCAGAATTCAAACAATTCTTCACAGAAAGAAATGTTAACTTCACATGGTCATATGCTGACATGGCAGGGCTTGATCCTGAATTGGTTCTACATCATCTTCCTTTAATCCTAGGAATGAAGCCGGTCAAACAAAAGTTGCACAAGATGCACCCACAAATTGCACTACTTGTCAAAGCAGAATTAAAAAAGTTACTAGATGCTGAATTCATAAGGTCAATTGATTATGTGAATTGGATATCAAACATTGTTCCTGTTACCAAGCCGAATGGACAAATCCGTATTTGCATGGATTTCAGAGATTTAAACAAAGCTTGTCCAAAGGATGAATTCCCCCTACCAAACATAGACATGATTGTTGACCTCACAATAGGATATGAGATGCTATCTCTCATGGATGGCTTTTCAAGCTACAACCAAATCAGAATTGCAATAGAGGATCAACATAAAACAACATTCACTTGTCCTTGGGGAACATACTGTTGGAACGTCATGCCTTTTGGCTTAAAGAATGCAAGCGCAACATACCAAAGGGCCATGACAACAATCTTCCATGAAATGATGCATATTCTAATGGAAGATTATGTGGATGACCTATTGGCAAAATCTTTGACAAGGACAGAACATCTCAAAGTCTTAGATAAAAAAATTTGACGACTTGAGGATTATAAGGTTAGATTGAACCCAAAGAAATGTGTCTTTGGAGGCACTTCAGGCAAGCTGCTAGGATACATTGTTTCAAGATGAGGCATTGAGGTTGATCCTGCAAAAGTAAAAGCAATTCTGGACATGCCTCCACCAAAGGGAATTAGTGAGTTGCGCACACTCTAGGGCAGACTATAATCTATTTGCCACTTCATTGCACAGTTGGCAGACAAGTGTCAACCATTCCAATATCTACTCCACAAAAGCATCCCATTTGTATGGACAGATAAGTGCAACATGGCTTTTGACAAAATTAAAGAATACTTATTAGCAACTCTTGTATTAATGCCACCTATTGAGGGAAAACCCCTAATTCTATATGTATCTACAATGACAAATGCACTGGGGGCATTATTGGCACATAATGACCATGAAGAAAAAGAAGGAGCCATATATTACATCAGTCGCACATTAATTGGATATGAGCTCAACTATACACCCATTGAATGGGCATGCCTGGCAGTTTTCTTTGCGGCACAAAAACTAAGACACTATATGCTAAGTCATCAAACACATTTGATAGCAAAGATTGACCCATTAAAATATCTCCTTAGTCGAGCAGCATTGATAGGTCGCTTGGAAAAATGGGTCATGATCTTAAGCGAGTATGACATACAGTATGTGGAGTGTAAGGCTATAAAAGGTCAAGTCCTAGTAGATCAACTGGCAGATGCACCAATCCAAGCTACTCATCCGCTAATCACTGATTTTCCTGATGAGTCAATCTTTCATGCAAAAACAGCTTTACCATGGAAATTATACTTTGATGGATCCCACACTGGGCACAACTCAAGAGCAGGCATATTATTTATCACTCCACAAGGGGATTCAATTCCTAAATCATTCCGGATTGCTTTCCCTTGTACAAATAATATTGCAGAATACGAGGCATTGGTCACAGGTCTAAAAATAGCAATTCAATGGAAAATTCAAACACTTCTTATATTTGGGGATTCTTAATTAGTTATCAACCAAGTGAATGGCGACTATGACACAAAAGATGAAAAGTTGCTCTCTTATAAGCACATGGTGGATAGTTTCTTAATGTACTTCAAAATGATTACATTTGAACAAATCCCAAGAACACAAAATAAAGCAGTTGATGCAATGACTACCATTGGATCCCTTTTAGACATTCCTAAGAATGTGTCACGGTTTGGATTCCTAGTGGAACAACTTCTGATGCCTGCATATGATATTCCAGAGTCAACAATGGTGTGTGATATTGTTGGTCCCAGCTCACCTTGGTACGGGGATATATACGACTACCTTAAATCCAAAATCCTCCCACCCAACTTGTCCAATAACCAAAGAAAATCCTTTATCCGAAAAGTGACTAGACATAGCATCGTCAGTGACACCTTATACCGTCGTGGCTTTGACAATACCCTTCTTCACTATCTCGACACTGATGAAGCCCAAACAACTTTACGAGAAGTACATGAGGGTATATGTGGATCTCATTCAAGTGGTCCAACCTTAGCTAGGAAAGTTACCAGACTGGGGTACTACTGGCCGACATTAGAAAAAGATGCTCTTCAATTTGTTAGAACATGTCGAAAATGCTAGATGCACAGTGATTTGATCCATGCACCTGCACAAGAATTGAGACCTATCACTTCTCCATGGCCTTTTACACAATGGGGACTCGACCTCGTGGGTAAGATTCATCCATCCTCATGGCCATAAATTCATAATAACCGCCACTGAGTATTTCACTAAGTGGATTGAAGCCATCCCTCTCACCTACATCATCGGTAAGAAAATATCCAAGTTCATCCTAAATTACATAATTTTCCGGTATGGTGTCCCACAATCCATCATCACAGATAATGACAGTCCATTCAAAAATCAATACGTTCAGGAACTTTGTGAGCGATTCCACATTCAACACCATTTTTCCACCCCATACTACCCACAAGGTAACGACCAAGCTGAGGCATCCAATAAAACAATCCTTCATATTTTGAAGAAGATGGTCAACGACGCTAGCTGAGACTGGCACCTACAACTTAATCCTACTTTATGGGCCTATCGTACCAGTATCCGCACCCCCATGAGAGCCACTCCATTTTCCCTGGTCTATGGATCGGAGACCATATTACCCATCGAGGTCAAAATTCCTTCTCTCTAAGTCTCTTTGAAAGGAATGATTGATGATGAAGAGTACAAACATACTCGCCTACATGAACTGGAAATGCTACAAGAAAGATGACAAAATGCCTTAAATCATCTGCAGGCATATCAAAACCATCTTTGCAGAAGTTATAACAAAAGAGTCATAGTGAGAAAGTTTGAAATTGGTGACTTGGTTCTCATGCAGAATCCTAGAAATCAAGAAGATTGTGAAAAGCCTGGAAAGTTTGAGGCTAATTGGCTTGGTCCGTACATCATTACTGCCGCATTTGGTTCTAGAGCTTATCAGTTGGCTACACCTGATGGAGAATAGTTGACAGAACCTATCAACAGTTTACACCTAAGAAAATTCTACACATAGCATCAGAGAGCTTGGGCTAAAAAACTACAAAATACAAAAAATTGGAAAATACAAAAAATCGTCCCTTGATGAAAACCTGGAAAATAGGCATCTTGGTGACACCAAAAAAAAATTGAAAAATGAAAAAAATACTAAAAAGAAATGAACTCATCCAATAGTGAAAACCTGGCAAATAGGTGCTTTGGATAGGTACCATGGTGAAAACCTGGCAAACAGGCGCCATGCGTAGTCAATCGTTGCTTCGCCATCTACTATCACTCAAAATGACCTTTATACATTTGTCATAATCACAAAGGCCTAACACATTCACGACATCCATCCTAAGTCCTGTCAATTCTGACCATGGTTAACATTTGGTTGACATTAGTCCTGGCATATCCTTACCTTTGCCTTGCATTTACCTATCTCCATGTCATTTCAAAATCGGATACTCCCACTCTATCTGGGGGAAAGACCTTTATCATGCAATTGCAGTGGATACCACACATGATTTTACATTCTAAAAAGTCCTGAAAAAATCATAAAAATCTGAAAAAATCTTGAAAAAATCATAAAAAATTGAAAAGATCTTGAAAAACTCATAAAAATTTGAAAGAGTCCTGAAAAAATCATAAAAATCTAAAAAAGTCCTGAGAAAATACAAAAACATCCAAATCAATGTCAAAATCCAAAAATAGAGTCAAAGTCAATCTCTGATCAATCATCAGTCCTATCAAAGTCAGTATTTCGTTCATGTCCGAACTACGTTGTCTCTGCGCATTTGCTACGTAGGCAAGATTCATCTTTGAATCCCCGAGACATTAGGTCAATCTTTCTAGGTTTGTTAAAATAAATCATGATTCAAGCCTTTTGTTCTTTAGACAATGTCATTGGTCGCGTCGAACTACAAGGTCTCTGAGTGCATGACGTAGGCAAGGCCATCAATCGATGGATCCCTGAGGCCGCACTAGGTCAGTCCATTAGGGTTCATGGCACTATACATTCACACATGTCAAACTATCTTCAAATCAAGCAAATCTTATGTCAATCTCAAACTATCAATCTATCGACAATATGGTTCATCAACACTTTCAGTCAATTCAGCGTGTCAGCAATGACATGTAGTCAAAATCATATCAAGACAATTTATCATGGAAAAAATTTGGGTTCTTTTTCAGATGTGTCCTTCTAAATAACAACTTTTGTCAACTTGTTTTATGCTTTTGGATGTGTCCTTCCTAAGCATCGTCATCATCACCTGGCATTTCGATGGATTCTCCTAACTCCGAGAATCGATCTCCTAGATATCAACGTCATTTAGGATGTGTCCTTCCTAAATTTGATATTGCTAGACATTTAACAACACTTGACATTAAAACACTTGGAAAACACTTGACAAACTTTGTTTTTTCTGTCTTTTGATGATTATTAGGATATTAGTTCCTTATGTCTTAGGAACAACGACATATCATGATGATTATCCTTGTTTGCTTATCACTCTACTATTAGCTTCTCCAGGATGTCCTAACTTTAGGATTTAGAGAAGCAACGACATAGTATGATGATTTTTACTGTCTATTTTACTATCATGTGGCTAAGTTTCTCCATGATGTCCTATCATCAGGATTTAGAGAAGCGGTGACGTCTCATGATTAGTTTGGTTTTTTTTGGTGGTTGGTCATGATAAGTGGCTAGGGGCAACGGTGTTCCTTGCATGAGTTATGGTCATCCTTTGTCTGCGACTGTTGATCTACGTGATGGTTCAACCTTGCACACTATTTATCTATGTCATATCATAGTGTTTGTCAACTATCATGACATTTTCGCCCAATGATGATTAAAGAGCAACTAGGATAGCACTATAGAAAAGCTTTGAAGGATTTTTAATTTTCCACACTAACATGCATATCTTTCTTCACACTAACATCCATCTTCGTCTTCTCTTCTATGGTTCTCTGATGATATCCTGTGACATGCAAAAACAAAATTGCATACATAATGGCATGAAAATTTCATATTCACATTTGCATAAATCAATTACCATAATTCACATTGCATAAACACTATCATAAAGACCATCATTTGCATCAGCATATAAGCATCATAAAGAAACATTTACATTAACATATAGGAATCACATCATTTACAACATTACATAATGCATACATACACCCATAATGGCATTCATAAGCATAAGCATAGTATCCATACATCCCAAAGCATCACATGAGCATTTCATAAAAGCATAGAATACCATAACGCATAACATCACATAGGCCGCATCAAAACTGCATCGCATATATATAGAATCTCAAAACATGTCATGTCATAGGATAGAGTTATACGATATCCCAAAAATTGAGCTCGCAGGCTCGAATATCAAAATATACATGTGTCTAAAAACAAGTCCTAAGATGGCCCGCCTCCATCCCATGGAGGTGAACCGCGAGGTGACTGTGCCTAATCAACCATGTGGAAGGTGACCTGAATAGGAGGGGTGTCCTGCATCTGGCTCTGTGATCCTGAGGGATCAGTAACAGGAGGCTGACTCTGCTTTGCCTAGTGTCCTGATGACACTGGTCTATGTCCATGCCCTGACCTGTGACTGTGCCCTAACGAGTGCCTGTGAGAGCTATGGGACCTGTGACTAGACGACTACCCTGATGCAGTGGACCCCCCAGCACTAGTGTAACTACTGCTATGAGACCTACTACTATGTGTCCGACTGCCATTGCCTGTCCTAGTATGGGATCGGGACAACCCTGGATCCTGTCTATCAGGTGGGACAACCTACTCATATAGTGCCCTATACTGACCCCTGCTCTCTGCTACCCTGGCCATCTCTCGGGCCATATCTCCTGTCGGCCCAGAACATAACTCAGAAAACTCTGCAACCCATCACTCTGACTCCTGTCGCCGAATGACTGCCTAATCTCTCTCAACTCGAGTGACCTCCAACTCTGCTGCCAAGGCCTTGTTCTGAGACAAGGCTACATCTAGTCTGCTTTGTAGATCTGCAATCCTCTAGTCAATCGTGACGTCCACTGGAAAAATGGGTAATCTATCACTCTCATCATCCCCAAAGATCATGCGCTCCCATAGCCGTCGATCTACCTCGTCCTCATCCTCATCCTCCTCATCTCTCCCCCTCAGCTCAGACCTCCTCCACATCTATGTCAAGAGGATGTCCCCCAACAAGTGGATCCGCCTCCACTCGCTCCTCTGCCGCCACCTCTACCTCCACTCTCTCCTTTTCCACCACCTCCACCTCCCCCTTAAACACCACCTCCACCTCCTCCTCACCTCCTCTAGCCTCCTCAGCTCTCGCCTTCAGCTCTTGCCTTCGACTCTCTCTTCTCCGCCTCCTCCCGAATGGGTGATAATGGTACACCACCCACTCTCTATCTCACTCTCCTAGGTTGCCTCCGCCCTCGGTCATCTCTCCTCCTCCTGGCACCCCTGCCATCTCCCCCACCTCCTCCATCTCCTCCACCACCGTCGTCGCCTCCACCTCCTCCATCTCCCCCATTTCGGCCTCCATCCCTGTCTCCATCTCTACCCCTAGCACCTCTTCCATCTCTCCCTCTATCTCTACCACCCCAACCTCTCCTCGGTACTTGCAGAATAACTGATCTCCGATCAATGGGCAGTGGACCATCTGGATCTGTCAAAGGAATGGGCCTGTGAACCTGCCACAAGGTGTCAAACTCAGCCGATGTGCCTGCATCTACTCGACCCCCTCTCCATACCCACTGAATGACCACTAAATTGTCAACTTGCTGCTCTGCCATGGTCACTGATATGGGCGGCCCCCACATGGTCTCTCTGGAAGACCGAGCATACTGTGCTCTGCCCACTGGCACAATCTGCTACTCCCCAAACTACCATAGTACCCACTGGGGCAAGTACATCTCAATGATCCGCTGTGTCTACACCATGCAGCCAATAAGGTACCAAAACTATCTGCAAAAGGACAAGTGTCCGCCCTCATCTGCCCACTGAGCACAATCTCTATACGGCCTCCAAACAAAGCTGATCATCGTATCAATCCGATGAGGCCAGTACTCGATATCTCCAACATGAGTCTGGCTGATTGATCCTACATACAGATAAATGTATGGCATCCCATCACCTAATTGCTGCATTTGTACTGGAAGACGGGAATATGCTCCCATACCCAAATCATGAGTAGGGTGGTCCCGCAACTGATACTGTGCCCCTGGAGATTGACTACCTCATGCAACTGGTGGTACAACATGGCCAACAAGCATGGACCCCAAGCGAAAATAGTCCTTCGTGACCTCATGCGAACAAGAACATCCCCCATCCAATAGGAAATCTGTGACCACGACAATTTGGGATCAACAATCCGGTGATCAGGGTCATGAGTATGGCATCAAATCGGGGAAATTGATCGACTACAACATCCCAGCCGATCTCATAACCATCTAAAGCCAACTGCGCACCATCGGTACCCTCATATCTATCTGTCAAGGCCTATCACCCTCGGTGTGGATCATAGACCACCCTCTCTCCGTTGATCAGAATGTAGAGAATGCGGTAAACATCTTCCAAAGTCACAGTCGCCTCTCCAGTAGATAGGTGGAAAGAGCAGGTCTCAGAATGCTACCTCTCACAAAGAGCAGTAAGCAAACCTCTGTTTGCTCGAATAACGGGCATATACGTAACATGGTATAGGCCTAGGGCCATCAGCCGCTACCTCTGTCTATCGCTGAGATGATCTCGGGAAGCATAAGTAGCTGGCCAGAACTCCCAGGTATAGATGGGCACAAGCCGACTCTGCACAAGGAAAGGCCAAGGATTAGAACATATTGAGAATCAGTATGGAAATTTTACTACTACGGGCAAGTCAAGGGTACATAAAAATTTAATATCGACACAAGTCAACTTTGGTCAACTTTAATTGTGTCGCATTGACTTCAAATGCATCCCAATCTTTCAATTGCGGCTTGGCGCAAGACAAATGTGTTGCAATACGTCAAATGTGGGAGCAAACAACGAATGTGTCATTGCAATTATCAAATGCGCGATTCAACAACATATGCGTCGTGTGACATGTCAAATGCGTCACAATTTTGCAAATGCATTGCACAATCTGACGATTGCGTCGCACTTTTTCGGTTGCGTCGCACCTTTTTCAATTGCATCATGTTGGCTTGCGTATGTGCAATCACACAAATAATCTATCCTACTCGTCACACTTGCATCGCGACGCACTCAAATGCAGCGAATGTGAAGGCGTTTGAGACTTTCGCGATAGCATTTGCGTCGCACCGCAATTGTTTTCCCCCCATTTTAGCCTCATAAATGCATCAAAATCAAAATTTAACAAGTTGGATAAGGTACTTACCAGTGCACCTGTGCCCTCGGGTCGTCGAAATGAGCGCATGCGATATCCACAATGTGTAGTTGTCAGAATCACCATCCTCGCTCAGAGCTTTGATTTCAAAATTCTTTATATGACAAATGAGAAAATGACATTTGGTTTAACCTTTTCAACCTATTTATAGGCTGAAAATTAGGGTTTTGACCTAGTAGGCTGTACTGGAGGCTCATTTGATCACCTTTGACTGGCGTTTTGGCTGACTTGACGTCCTCTACTTTCGAAATCGTTTGTGCCATTACTTATCTGGTCATTAATTGAGCTAATCGGGATATTTTCCAAATTTTTCTGACCCCGAGTCAAAATTCAAAAATTTTCCCGAGGGGGCATAGGCATTCCATACCTCCACTGGGGCATATTCTAGACTTGTTTTCTTTGCCACAATGTGACAAGCTGCATTATGACAAAGAGGGGCAACTGTAGACACCTAAAAATGACCTAGGCCTGTGAACACTATTTTACCACTTTCCATCCTAGCATAATTGTAATATTTGAATTATGTCCCTAACCCACATTCAACTATTAATTAAATAATTCATGATTATTTAATTAATTCATAAACTTTCATTCTTCATGATTATTAAATAAATAAATCTTATTTATTTAATTTAATATGTCACTAATTGTCAAAGTCTTCTAATAATTAAATAAAGTCATCAATTTATTTAATTAATCCTTATCATTAATATCCTCTCGATTATTAAATGAATATATTTAAAATATATTTATTTAATGTGTCGCTAATTCCTAAATCCTCTCTTAATTAAATTAATTCATTTATTTATTTAATTAATTAACTACTTCTAAATTAAATAATTATTTTAATTATTTAATTATGGCATGTGACATTTCTATATTTTTAAATAAAACAAAACATTCAAAAATATCTCACATACTTAACTAATTCTTCATTTAGTAATTAATTTCAAAAATCAATTACTAATTACCTCACAAAATCTTCTATTTTGAATTAATTTAATTCAAAAGAGAAATATTCTTCTACAAATCAAGTAATTTCCAAAATTATTGATTTTCTAAAATCTTATCCTCCTGTCTTCTGATTTTTACTAATTTCATCTCCACTGTCACATTCAGTCTGGATTTAATTCATTTAATTAAATCTTATTTACACCTATGGGTATTTTGCCATAACCCTAATTGAGGTTGCCTTATTGAATCTTGACCTTTGATTCTAGGGTATTACTCAATCTCTCATCTTGTCCGTCCATTCAAGATTGCATTTTCTATAAAATGACAATCTTGATCTCATTTTCGGATCCATGTTCATTTGCTTGAGATACTTTTACTATAGACATTTCATTATTCTAGGCTTTACTTGTTTTACTATTTGCATAATAGGAGTAACATTCTAGATTGCAATAGTTTAGATTTCAAATCCTTCAAAGACATTTGCTAAGGCTAGACATTATAGGGTTGCTCACAAAACTTGAGGGCATCTTACTATTGCAGCAATCTCAAGAAGGTATAATGTAAGTGAAGCATGGAGGAGAAGAGACATGGGTGAGATCTATCTAATTCATCTCTTTTCTTGTTATTTCTCTATTGTATTCCATTATTTGATTTATATTAACTTGTAGGTACAACTAATGGTTTGAAGATGGTTGCAAGATATTTTAAGTCATTACAACATTAAGCACATTTGTTTTTAATTTATTACCCATTTACTAGAATCGCTAAATAGACTCAGGCATAACTAGATCTCATAATCTTAGAAACAAGAGTCCTTGGTGAGAAACTACCTCCTAATAGGAAATCGTGAAATTATTCAAGCACCCTATCAATCTGGTTTTTCTCAATGCATCTTAATAGAGGTCCATTTATGTAATTTTTAAGAAAAACACAATCAACTAGGACAAAAGGGATGGAGTGCAATTTGAAATACCTCCTCTTTACCCTTTCAAGAGCTAGAGGATATTCACCTATTTGCAAGAATATAAACATGGCATGAACCTAGTTGTTTGGAGTGCCAACAACAGTTTAGAGGTCTTCCAATAGCAAGTGAATGGTATTCTTATAAACTTCAAGGTTTTCTACATATTTCTCACATAATACTTTACCTCTTACAAGTTAGTGATCTTAATATGGATGTAATATTCCATGATCTTGGTTATCCAACCAGCCCTCTTTTCACCAATTTCCTTTCTTAGAGGAACCCTTTGACACTTCCATGGGTTACCATTAGCTAAATTTTACTATGGGAATGCATATGTTTAAAAATAATAATATTAGATGATAATAGCAAAGACTTGATTTTCTACTGGGTTGCTCTATTTTTTCATTGTTCTATTGGGTTGCTCTATTTTTTCATTGTTCTATTGTGTCAAGGAAACTAATATGTTTGGCTCTCCTCCAAAGGTGTAAATTACAAATTTATTTTCATAGTTTGGGTTGATAAGCATTGGAGCCTGATCAATTGATTGATTTTTTTCTTCAAAATTTTGTTTCCCTTCCTTTGTCTAGATCAATATAGTATTTTTAGTTAACCTAGAAGCGAAAGATTTTTAATAATGAAGTAAAATTAGGAATTAAACTCCTCAGAAAATTGATTCTTCCCAAGGAGTTTTTTAATCCCGTCTTATGCCTATGAAGAGGAAGAGACAAGATGGAACTTACTCTCTTTGGATCAATGGAAAGAAACACATTTGAGACAATGTACCCCAATATTTACCTTGGTTGGTAGTAAATAATAGAATTTTGGGGTTCAAGGACATACTCTATTCCCTACATCTCATGAAAAAACACTCATGATCAGTTGCATGTTTCAAAAAAATAGTGATTTCATTTAGATAGACCAACACTATTCCATTTATAACACCCTTGAAGGTCATGTCCATTACATCTAAAATGTTGGACTTGCATTGGTAATTCTAAAGTGCATCTTCCTATGTGAAAAATAACCCCATTTTGTGGTAAGTGTAGTCTTATATTGGTTTGATTCTTAGATTAAAAATCTAATTATAATTTGAGTACCCATACAAGATATATATTTTTGAACCACCTACCATTTGAATAATTTTTCTATGGAGGGGGGAGGATAAGGATTATTAAGGGATGCCCTGTTGAGGTCCCTAAATTCCACACATAATATAATGTACCCATTATCATTTCTTATTGGAACTAGGTTTGTCACCCAAGAGGAATGCTTGATAGGACATATAATGGATTCTATAAGTTTGGTCATTTATTTCCTCATTAGTAACTCAATATTGGGGTAAGAAGCCTCTATTATTGTCTAATTTTCATAGCACTAAGGTATGAATCAATGGTACATTGGGATAAAATAAGAAACCTCTAAGGTTCTCATAATTTCATGCAAACACATCATAATAAGATTAGAAAATCTCAATGGAAGCTTGTTCATATTTGAAGCATACCTTTATTAGTTTCAAACATTTATTTTTTCTCGTAGCCACTTGCTCGCAATCCTCTCCTCTGGCAACCAATTTTATCTTCTTATTTTTAAACTAATCATTTGAATTAAAAATGATATCTAGAGTGATGAGGTATTTTTGAATTTTATTAGTGCTCAGTTTTATGATTTGATCATCATGTGTCCCTTGCAATCTAGATTGATTTCTAGGAAAAATCCTCTTCTTGAAAAATAAAATAATTTGTTGATAGCTATTCAATATTTTTCCAACTTACATGGTTATTTCAGATAACACACCTTACCACAATATTCATATGTTATCCTTGAGCTTTCATGATGTATGTTGATATGTCAAAATGTGCTTCAACTATTGAAATCCAATCATCTTTATTTTGTTATCTAGGAACAACTTGGATGCCAAATACATCAATTTATTCAATCAATTCTTGCAACTTATAGTTATAGGACTCAAGAAGACTATTATTTTTGTAGTTTGATTCCTAATTTGATTAAAAATCAATTTAATATCTACAAAATCTTGCAAAACATTTCCTCCTTTCTTTTGTGTTAGTTGAAATCCCTAAACCAAGGTATCATACTGAGCTACATTTCTAGTACAAGAGAATTCAAACTTGAAGGAAAATTAATATTTTATTGTTGATTAAAACCAACATTACACCTACAAAAACACCATACTTGGATCATAAAATTAAATTTTCCACATACCCTCAACATTGTCTTAAGGCTTCATAAGATTAGGGATAAAATATTTTTATTGATGAATGGAATAGGTAGCCAACCCTATTTATTCCTATGTTGTTAGAAAATGTGGATTAATTAAACAGTAAACTAACACACCAATGAAACATTATATTAAAGAAAACTAACTAGAAAGAATAAATGCAAACTCTAATGACAACAAATTCCTCAATTTCATCCCATTGTCCTCTATCTCCAAGGATTTGATTAAAGTTGTTGGCTCATAGTTGTGTAAGCAATAGCTTGTTGAAATGGCAACTTAGGAGAATGAGATTAATTGAAAATGCATGTGCATAACTATATGATTTAAGATATGAAATTGAAATGATATGATGTTATGATTTGCTAGAATACTAATTCGAATGCTGGAATGCAACTATAGTAACAACGCATGAAATCTAGGATGCAATCTACTTACGAAGAGGCTGTATTTATAGATTTTTGAAAGGCAAGAGTCCAGTTGGCGGAGATCGATGGTTGCAATTCAAAATTGTCAAGATGAACAGTGAGAGATGGAGAGGTTGATAGAAAGGTGGAAGGTTGAGAGGAAAGTGGAAGAATGTTTTCAACCCACAAGACCATCCTCATTCAAATATGGAGAGAAACATGGCATTTATCTTTCATTTATTAAATTTGGTTGAAGTTTGAGGATAATTGCTCAATTAAATAAATAAATTTATTTAATTTCATGTGACATGTGCAAATAGAAGTTTCCATAATTTAAATAAATTAATATTTAATTATGTGGGAAGTGAAAAAGAAAGGTAATTAAATATTTTACAATATTTAATTATGTGAGGTGAAAAAGATATTTAAATATATAATATTTAAATATGGGATGAAATCTGAATATTCCATTGTTTTGAATTTAAACATTCAAACTTTAGAAATGAAATGATAATTAGATAAATAAATTATAAAATTTATTTAGTTTAATTAAGAGGAAAACAACAATAATTAAATAAACTTATTTATTTAATTAAACTAGAAGAATTAGAAAATGAATAATATAAATAAATAATTAAATTTATTTATATGTAGATGACTTTAGAATATTAATTAAATAATTCATATTTAATTAATTAGCAGTTTGAATAACCGTGACAACTTTTAGATGTGTACATTTTGCCCCTCTTTGAAGTGATGTGTTTTACACATTGCTTCAAAGAATTTTGCCCCAGAATTTTGAAATTACCGATGCTATATGCCCCCTCGAGAGATAAATCACATCACTTGAATGATAATGAGGGTGTGTTGAAAGGATGTTGATGATTTTCGGAGAGATGAGGCGATTTAACTCTCGAAATAGCACTTTGCCTAGTAAAAATTTGAATATTTTCACATTTTTACCCCCTTAAAAGGTGGAAAAGGTGAAAAGTCTTTGTAATTTGAACAGTAATCTTTGGTAATTTTTAGAGCTCTGAGAGAGATATTTACAATGTCGATCCATTATGAGCACCACAGATTCAAGTGACCCCGCTGGTATCAGAGACCAGCCACGTACGGACCTCTGGTAAGTTATCCTGATCCTCTTCGTAAAAATTTTTGATCAATTTTCATGTTTTTTTTTAAAAAATTTCACGTCCTATTGCAGCACATACGAGTCATAGTCTAGTGCATAGGTTAGATAAAGTCGTGCATAGATGTGAAATAGTCACGCATAGATGTGAAACAGTCACGCATAGCATAGAATGATGCATAGAATACCTGAAATAGCGCATACAAAAAATTTTCCTACGTAGGATGCTAGAATTAGCGCATAGGGTAAATTGGTGCATAGGATGATTGTTTTGGTGCATTTGTTTGATAGAATAATGCATAGGTGAAGTAGCACATAGGAGGTCTATTTAAGTGCATAGACTAGATAGAATCACGCATTGATGGAGTTGCGCATGGTAGCTCTATTTTACTGCATTCATGGTTTAAAGTTGCACATACATGGTTTAGCGCATTGATGGCCTATTTTGGCACATCCATGGATATTTCTTGAATTTTGAAATTTTGAAGAAAATTTGATATGTGCTTGATGATTGTTGCTAGATTAGACAACTGATTTTATGCTTTTGAATAACATCATGAATAGATTAGCTTGTTTGGATAAAATTGTCTTCATGCTTGAAGAAAAAATAAGTCTGATAAATTTGCTTCCATGCGATATGAAAAACAAACAGTAATGATCTTGAGTTGATTGACTATTAAATTTGTTTCAATGTGATATGAAAAAAAAATAGTAGAAATGATAGATAAATTTCCTTCCATGCGATATGAAAAAAAAAAGTGTTGATTTGATTAAGCTAATTGCCCGTTGATGTACTGATGATTTTGCTTTTGATGTACTAATTTGATTAGAGATTGCTTGCTGATTGATTTGTATGATTGCTTGATGATGTTTTCAAGGAGGAATTTAACCTCCTCCATATTAGAGAGAGATTTCCTCAGACATGGGAGATGATTGCTCGACTGTCACAAGATGATTTAGAGGTTATACACTAGTGTGGTTTGAGTTCACTATTGAGGATCCCGCAGTATCGAGTCAACAAGGCGTTGTTTAATGCATTAGCTGAGAGGTGGCACAATGAGTATAACATATTTCATTTACCCACAAGAGAGATTACCGTGATGCCAGAGGATGTATATAGAATTCTGGGTATTCCTATAGTTGGTGAGATTGTGATCTACGATCACAAGGAGATCGGGGGGACTGATGCACTGAGGTGAGTCTTCTAGGATCCTCATGTCTTTGGATATGAGCTTCCCTGGAAGGAGATGGTGGAGAGATATGCCCCGGTGTTGTTAGTTTTAGTAGGATTCATCAGTGGTTTCCTTTCTCCTGATCGTAGGGGCAAAGGGACTATCAGTTGGTTGGGGTAGGATTCTGGAGGATATGCTTCTCCACCAGACTAGATATGCATGGGGATCATGTATTCTTGCCCATCTGTATCATGATCTTCATTAGTTCGTATACACAGATGGGAAGAGCCTCTCCTGCGGAGTTACTCTTCTACAAATATTTGCATGGGAGCATTTTGCCATTACGCGTTCGATTGTTCGAAGGGATCTTCCTCTTGGGTTCCCATATGTTTATGCCTACACAGGGCCTCTTGTCTAGCTAAGGTTGGGCAAGTTAGAGTATTGGCGATGTGTGCTAGATGATTTGGATATAGTCATCTGGAGATCGTATTTAGATTGTGATCCATGGGAGACAGATGCTATAGAGTATGCAGAGTTATAGCCGGGTTACTGGGCGATGCACCCAAAGGTGATGGATGCAAGGATGACAGATGATTATGCAACTTTCTTTTACATGCATCTCTTTTCGAGATTCACCAGCCCAGAGGAGCCTGCTCCATTATTGGGAGGACCAGTTATACAGCGAGGGCAAGGGCAAGCACAGGTACAAGCAGTAGAAGGGCAACCATAGGCACATGCAGGGGTATAGGATGCAGCGGCCATGTATATTGATGAGGAGGGAGACGAGGGGGATGACTCTGGCAGCCAGAATGACAACAATGATGACAATGGGGATGATGGAGGTGGTGGGGGTGGAGGACAAATTTTTTTCTTTGATGTTCCCTTCAGGACGAGGCCACAAACATCTAGAGTAGTGGACCAGTCGAGTACTTCGGCTCCACAGATCACTATCAGGGCTCCCTCATAAGGATAGATTGATGCTTTACAGGTAGATATTCAGACTCTTTGGAGTCAGTTAGCACAGGCTCAAGGGATGACCAGTCAGCTGCAGGCACAGGTTGCACAGCCACCACCTCTTGACCCACAATTCCAGATCATGCCAAAATAAATAAAAAATTCCATGTCCATCAATAAAAACATCTAGAATTTCTTCTAGGGATGTGCATCCTCATGAACAACACAATCCTCCTCTTGTTCATGTATAGTATAGTTCATATTAATAGGACCATGAAAATATAGATCAACATGGTTTTTTTGAGATAGGTTCAATCTTTATAGCTACATTTATACCATATTTAGTCATAAACAACACATGAGCCCAATTTGAAGATACAAATCCCCGTCTTAGCCATAAATTATTTAGAAATAAATATAGTAAAGTAGGGAAGAAGGTCAATGACAAATATATTGAGGTATATAAAGGATTGAGCATGTATGAAGAGTAATATTTAAGTTTTTGATAACCCCTACTATATTAGCAATAGTCCTATCTAATTGGGAAACTCCCCTTTCAATTGGGGTACAAGCTAGGCCTAACAAATCACCAACCTTCTTAGGCATAATAAAATGAATAGCTCCTGAATCAACCATACACTTGTGTACAAGATGTTTACAATCATTTATGAGAGATAAAAGGGAGGAGGATTATTGATTTTAATTTCCTTTTATTCTTCTAGTTGGCATAAATTGGTATGGACAACTATTGTACCCTTTGTTGAAGCATCATTAGACTGGGCTATATTCTTCAATTCGTCTTGAAGAAAATATATCTATGCTCAAATTGAAAGAAAATCCCACATAGCCATATTTAAGTTAGACCATTTCATTTCCTTAGCTATATTAAAAAGGGAATGACCAAGCTTTGATTGATTTTTTTTTACAACATTATCTTCCTTTGATTAGTGTTTAGTTGTAGGTTGATTTTCTAACTTATTTTCCCTCCTAGCAACTTGAATTTCTTGTACCTAAGAGGATTTTCCAACTATACTACCCTTTGTGCCCCCTTTGAGGAATTGAGAGTAATTGTTGACCAAAGAAAGAAGGTGACTCAACCTCCACTACACTTTTATTAGACCTGGTATTATGTTCCATTGAACTAATGTCCATGCTTAATGCTTTAGTGTGAATGACATCAAAAAATCATTCATTCAAATTAATTATGGTGCAATCACCTTCTATATGATCTTGCCTTATTACCGATTATTAACATGATTCAAATTGTTGTTATGTAAGTGTTAGCTAATGCATGATTACTCTAACACTTTGAACCATGCAAGATTGGTTGTGAAGACTATTTTGGCATGAATTTTGGTTATGTGGTTGATTACATGGGTAAAACCATTCATGATCTTGGACTGAATTATTTTATACTAGAACAATATTTTTTTAATCTCAATTGTAGTAGCTAGGTTTAAGGAATTTAAAGTCCTAGCATAGTTTAACTGAACTTTTCCTTGAGAATTTCCTTGATAAGGTTACCTATTATGTTGGTATGTTTGATTAAAATTTTAATAAGATCTATTATTTTATTAAGATTGTTGCCTCTTTCAAGATACTAATTAATTACCAAAGCTCTATAACAATGTTTTTACTTGATATAATTCATTAGAAAGAGAAATAAAATGGGTTGGTTGATCCGTTACTACAAAAATAAGTGCCAATCTTGGTTGAGCAAGTGGAAACTTAGGAAATAGAGGCATTGGGGGTCTTGGAGCTATCTTACTAGCTTTAGTGTTGGAAAATATACTCCTTTACATTTTCACATTATGTTTGCATCCTCTTAATTAATTGGACTTAATTAAGCCTCTGATTGACCCAATTATGCATTTAAAAGCCTAATTAATTTTGTTTTTTGAAAGTAGAACCTACATTAAACAATTTCAAACATCAAATTACACATCTTGGAAAATGTGTGTCCTAGGTTTAGGGCCTAGGACCCATTCACCTAAGGGTGAATGGGTCCTCCTTAAGTTTAGGATGTCATTTTTTAATATGTTTTGGCAATTTTTTTATGATTCAAACTCAAATTACAATTGTCAGCCTTTGATGTTTAATTGTTGTGATATTACAAAATTACCTATAAATACAAGGTCTTTTTATCAATTCAAATCTAAGTTGCATAATTCAAATTTCACAAGAGAAAATATTATTGTTAAGAGCATTCAAGAGTAGATTTTTTGGTCAATTATTGTAGCAAGATCATCATGTCAAAGTTATTTGCATTCATGCATGTTTTTGGAGATAACATTGTGATTTGGGTTTCAAGTTTTCAAGCATCAAATCAAGTTTCAAATAAAACATCCAATCAAGCCATTTCATGTAAGATCTAATCTTTGGAGTGATGTGTTAGACTTCAATCCTCCAAGGACAACCATTAGAGGGTTTGGTGAGTTGCAACAAGCTAATGTTCATTCATCATTCCTTACATTTATGATTTCATTTCATTATCAAGGTTTAATTACCAAACTAGGGTTTGACCAAGGAAAACCCTTATACATAAAAAAAAAACATTTTTCTCCTCTTTGTGTGTGTGTAGATTTATAGGTGAAGAGTGAAATTGGATCAAAAGTACAAAGTTGTCAAGACACAAAAACTCATTTGCAGAATTTGTTTTTGGCGTTTTGACAATAAAACCTATAGAAATTAGAGCCTTAGATTCAAAATTAGAGGATTTCAAAAATAATTTTTAGAAAAAGCTACAAGGACACATTCGCTAGAATAGGATGCATGTGTGACACTGTTGGAGCTGGGAACAAACCATCTTAACATTTTCAGATCTTCTAATTAATGATTGTTTCTTATAGTATTATCATAATAATTTACATTACAAGTGGTAGATCTCAATGATTTTATCATTAATTCACTTTCATTCATCTCCCAAAAGTGCCTTTCAGTCATATAGGGGTGTCTAGATTTAGCTAATGCGTCTTGCTATAGTTTTCTCAAGGTAAGATTTTTTGGGTTGTTAGATATCACCTTGTAACCCTCAGATATGTTTATAAATTATACTTTTTGTTAGTATTATGGTTTAAATTCATATTCCAAGTCTTTCATTTCATAATTGATCATTTAATATTTTTAGTTTATCTTCCCAAAGTGCATTTTAGTCATATTTTACACTTTTCAATCATAAGGAGAGATCACTTAGTGTACCAAAACTTGGATTTGAATCACTAAGGGTTGTAAGTCAATTCTAATCTCCTCTGACACTATCCTTCTTCCCAATGAAATAGGAAAAGGTGGGTTCATGATTGGGAGGATACCCCATTTGCATTCCATTTCATTTTGGAGACCCACCACTCTTTTTCTTATGTTTTATTTTGGTGAACCTGACTTTGTACATTTTAAATTTTGATTTGGAGACATTCAAAATCCTAGATATAGGTTTGTATTAGTGTTCTTTGCATTACATTTAGGGTTTGGTTTTGCATGTTTGCATCATTCAAATTCATAAAAAAAAAATTGCATTCATTTTGCATAGATCTTGCATTGTGGAGTATCTTTCAGTCATTTAGATTCGAATTTAGTTCAAAATTGCATTCCAAATTTTTTTCACTTTGTTCAATTTTATCACTATTTGCATTGGCATTAAGACACCTAAATCTGGAAAAAAATTGCCATAATAACAACCTTTTGCAAGTTGAAACAAAGAACATAGACATTAAATCAAACTTTGCATTTTTTATTTTTCAGAACCCTAATCAAGGAATCATTCGCCCTTGGGTGATAAGTCTCTATGCAGGTGTCTTGACCAATTTTTAGGTCCATCTTGGTCTATTTTTTATCACTATTTCTGTTGTCAAATATGTAAATTGCATTTCTGAAACAATTTGTTTTGCATATCAAAGATAGTTGTCTTTTTGCTTAAATTTTGAGACAAATACGGAAAAAAATTGCATGTTTTAGTTTCAGATCTATATACATTTACTTTATTTTCAGAATTATTTCATAGTTTAGATAGACTAATTTTCATCGTACAATCATTCAAAACCATAAACTATCACAAAATATTAAACAAAACAAAAAACTATACACTAAATGATAAACCTTAGAGAAAGCATATCATTCACGCCCTTTAGTTGTCATGGCTTTGACATGTTAGATGAAGCCCTCAATGAATTCATCTCACCTAGATCATCCACTAAAACTTTGGTGCAAGAGAATGCAATCACAGACAATCATGGAAATCCTAGTTGCTTTTCTCCTGACACCTCTCCTACTTGTGATGAAGGTATCTTGGTGTTAGAAGACCCAATTATTGAGTGTCATGAGAATATTGTTTGTCCCTCTTTCAATGCTACATTTCTCTCAACAAACAGTAAGATGGATGGTATAGATGAAGATGTTAAGTTCACATTAGACCCCTGTCACTAGAAGGTCATCTAAGTAACTCAGTTGAGGTTATGGATGGATAAATTGGATCTACTTTAATAAGTGAGCCTCCTAAGTCACCTCCCATTATTAGACATCCATTATCTCTAGGTGCCATCTAAAACTTTGCATGGAAACATTGTATTAATAATGTGTCACAACAACCAAGTTATCAAACAACTTCTCACACATATAGTATTCCTCAACGTAGTGATAAAGAGTATGATCTTGTTGAGAAACTTCATCGTACCTCGATAAACATCTCCCTTTGGGATTTGATTCAAACATATCCTACATGCAACAAGATGTTGGGTATGTGGAGGATGATCATGGAAAAAATAGGCCCTTAAGTGGCGATGAAAGTTCAAAAAATCAGAGTTAGGCAACTTGACGTAAAAATTTGAATAATTTATCTATATAATTTCAAAAATATGTAAGAATAGAATCTGTAGCAAATTGAATGTAGTTTCTAGACTACTAGGTTTATTTTATTTGTTTAAATTTATTTGGTGAAATTTTGAAATTTCAATGCAATAGTACTTAAAAGTCAAGTAAAAAAAGAGAAGCAGGTGTCTGTCTGACCACCCTAACCACAATAAAATGATTTTATTTTTTTATAAAATTTTAGATATAAGTAGAGGACTCATGTCCTGATGTGATGCATATTTCTTTGTAATTTTTTTCCAAGTAAATAATTAATTATAAATTTTTTATTACAACTTTTAAAAAATATAAAAACTCGTGTGTCTGACCACCTTAACTTGGTAAAAAATTCATAAAATTATTATTATTATTTAATCCTATAGTAAGCAAAGCATAGAATGTGACACATGTTTTAGATTCAAAAAATGTAATACCATTTGAAAGATATAGATGTTTTTCAACCAGCCTATCAATTAGGACTTTAGTCATAATTCAATTAGAAAATGAATAATAATTATTTATTAAATTCAAAGTAAAGCATAATTTATATTGGTGGAAATTTGAGAATCTCCTTTAAAAACCCTTTTTGTTTCATGAATTTTGGGTAAAAAAAAAGTCGTCAGCCACATGGGCCATCATATCACTTACATATTGCCACTTTTTGGCCCATCATGATCCTTCACATACCCTGCTCCAAGAAGTTTTGTAGAATAATGATATCTAATATTCTATTAAATTAAATGATGTAGCAACCTCATTTGGTTGTATGAAGTGACAAAGTCAGATATCACATTCCCTCAGCAAGAATTACCCTCGCTTGAGATAAAAAATAAACATGAGGCCTTAATGATAAACATGATCATTAATGAAACTATTTTTAGGAGTACTCTCATAGAGAATGGAGCGGGTCTTAATATTTGTAGCATTGATCTCCTAGATAAAATTGGTGTGGACAAGCAACTTATTCAACCCCATGATGTTAATATTTGTGTCTTTGATAATGATAATAGGAAACCATTACTAGGAATGATCACACTACCGATTGAGGTTGGACCTATAACTTTTCCCAGCCTTGTCCATATCATTTTAAGACCTCTTTCATACAACCTTCTGCTAGGGGGACCATGGATTCATGCCATGAAAGGAGTATTGTCCACTCTTCACCATGATACAAAGTTTGAATATAACAACAAGATATACATGGTTGAAGAAAATGAAGAAAGTTATAATACACAAGTTCAACATGATCATGACACTTCCAACTCTCTTAATACTTTGGTTCCAACTTCCAAGGTAGAATCTATACAAGTTGAAGGTAATCCTAATTGTCTTTCACTTACAAAAAACTCTTAGATGATGATTAGGGGCTGTTAGATTTTACACCTTGTTTCAAAGAACAATCCAAAATCTCACCCTCAAGGTCCAAAGATTCATATAAAAATAATTCATCTTTAAAAAAATGTTTTAGGGATGATTAAGGTTCATTATATTTTACACCCTCCTTTATGGGAGAGTACAAAATCTCACAATCTACACCTAAAGACTCTTGTGCTTCATTTTCTAAACTTGGTTCTAAATCAACATCATCCCATGGTGGTGATGGGGGATCTTCAACTCCCATCCCTTATGAGAGGAATATATGTAACTTCACTAACAAAAAGGATTTTTGTGCTCATGAAGAATCCAATCCTTCTCAAAAGCATAAAATCTCTTCATATGAGTTGGAAGCATGTTATGGTCTTGGACACAAAAGTATTTCTAAACATGGATATAATTAAAACATAGAACAAAGTGATAGAAATCAAGTGAATTCTATAACATACTTTTCCAAGCATGGTCTAGGTTTCCAACCTTTATCTTCATCTTCATCTAATGCCTTATCATCTATTGTGTGTATGACATATTGTATTGAGAAAGAAATGTCCCCTACTATTGATCAAGAGAGTATCTTATTAATTCTTCTCAAAACCCACTTAATTAATCTTCCTACAAGAACACGAAATAAATTATACATTAAAAGCTGATTTTGTGCATATCATCAAGTTCATGGTTATTGTACCAATGAATGTAATGCTTTGAGTAAAAAAAATCAACATCTTAAGGATTGTAGTGCTCTTCCTTGTGTTGATGCACTTATTTGCTCTAATTGATACTGATCTTCATTCTATCATGTTTCTCACCACTATGTGGCATTACTAGCTTTATGTTTCTTGCTCATTTCAATTCATGGTGGTAAAATTTTAGGTGCAACCATATTTTTCTTGGAAACACCATGATCAGGGGGCAAGGATAACTAGTTTTGGGAGGTGTGCATTCCTTCCAAGGATCCCCCCTTCCTCTCTTTCTACTTAAAATACCAACATAGCAAGTATGTTGACATTTTAACTAGGGGGAATTGTTATGCCTTGCATAACCACCCCATCTTTTGCCTTGGTCAAAATGGGTCCCCCTTTGTTAATTTTTATCTCTTGTTGTTTTTCAAACAAAGTCTGGATTCTTTTGCTTGTAAAACTTTGTTTATTTTTGTTTTAGTTTGTCGGAGTCGGAACTAGAACCAAATCGGATTCTGAAACTTCTTTTCAAAACTCATTTTGATTCCCATCCTGATAGTATTTCTTGGTTGATCTTTTTGTTTTGTAGTTATCGGAGCCAGAACCGGAGTGGATGTTAAGTTGGTGTTTATTGAAAATTGCGAAATCAAAATCCATCTTGTCTCCGCGTCCGCTTTTTCAGCTTTTGGTTTTAGTCTAGGTCCTTGTTTTACTCTTTCTATTTGGTTTCGTTTTGTGCTTTGTTAGTGGACCTAGAGCCGGAATGGTAATGAATTTAGGAAATTTCTTAAGTTTTGGGATTAGTTTCCATTTTGATTCCGCCCTCGCTGTTTTTTGGGTTGTTTAATTTTTGATTAAAGCCGCACTGCAGAGAAGTGTTCATTCTCTTTCAGTTCTGACTCCGCCTTAACTGCATTTAATGCATTAATGATAGCATCTTGGTGTAGGTAAGAACTTGGATTTTTACCTTTATTAAGGATTAAACATATCATTGTTATCATTGTTAAAAAAAAACTTGAAGAGTGAAATAGAGCTGCTGTGGAGTCCATCTGAGCAAATCGGTTGAAGGAGAAGGAGATAATTGTTGCGAATCAATTTAGAAGGTTAGCCAGGTTTTTGCGTTCAAGGTAGGGTTCTTTCCTTTTGTTTTGTTCCTTTGCTTTTGTGTTTTCGTTTGAATTGTTTGTTTAAGTGTTTTTGATCTTTGAAGGGGATCGTTTTCTTAAGTTTGCATGTTGTTTTTCGTTGTGTTCTTTCTTTTGTTGTTGTTCTTGTTATTGTGTTTGCATTTCATGCTTTATAGTGAGTTAGGGCAGTGTCGCTTTCATGTTTGGTCATGATTGCGTTGTGCTAGGTTAAGGTTTTTAAATGCCTAGATTTAGTTAGGGTTTTTCATAGTGAGATAGATTAAATTCATGTTTTTACAGTGAGTTAGGGTTAGCCGAATCTAGTTGTTACTTAGGGTTTTTTTGTCGTGCATTTAGTCTGGTAAATTAGGAAGGGTAAAATCCATGCCCTAATTTTTATATTGCATGTTCTAGATTAGGGTTTCGTGTATTTCTATGATCACGTTTAAAAGATTAAAATATGATGCCCTAAAATACAGTTGCCCCTGGTCATATGGGGATGGTTCTATCGAGTCCCAGGTTAGCCCCATGTCATTTTGAAAATTGCCTAGTTTGAAACCATGAAGTTCTGCATTAAATTGAAAAAGTCATTTATGATGTCATGGTCAACCTGGGCAGAAGCAAAAACGGAATCGATTTTGAACTAAAAATTATGTTTTCCAAAAAGTACCAAGTTTATTTTCATCCCGTCTCCGGCTCCACTTTTAGTGAGAAGCCTTCCTTGAAAATAGCGATAATCTAGATGGAAGCGGAATCAGAACAAAATAAGAATATGAAATAAAAAATCTGAGGGAAACCAAGTTTGTTTCCATTCCGGTTCCAGTTCTGGTTCCGATCACCTTTCCATTTCCGACTCTGAGCCCGCTTCTTATCAGTAGAATTACCATTCCAATTTTGATTCTGATCCCCGTAGTGTGTTAAAAGAGACTGTTTAGAATATGTTTCTGCCTGGTTCTGCCTCTAATGTATACGTGAAAGGTATGGTTTTAAAGCATGTTTTATGATGATATTCAAAGATCTAATTAGAGGTTTTTGTGGTAGGGAAGTTAGAAAATGTCAAGAACATCAGGAGAAGCTGCTCAAAGGAACCGGCCTGCAGGGACATCAAAGGCATCACCTAAGCCAAAGAAGATCAAGCCTAAACAATTACCTTATACCTTGAGGTATAATCATAGGAGTCCCATGGTGAAAGTGAGCAAAGTAGAATCAAATTGGTTAGACATCACTGATACCAATTTAGGTGAATATAATTTTGAGGAGTTATATGCAGAAACCTTTGCAGAATGGGAAAGTCTAATAGGAAGGACACAAAGAATTGTTGATTCCGGCTTGACACATATCACTGTATTTCCTTTATCAATCTAGTGTCTAGAGTTGATCTTGATAGCAGCTAGTGCCTACAATCCTGCGACTAGACAGTGCATGGATTCCCAAAATAATGTGATCATTGATCTCACTCCACAGGCATTTCAAAATATATTTAATGTCCTAGATCCTAAGAGTTTGGTGCAATTGGATGAGGCAGAAGCCTTGGAGAAATATAGTAAGTATAAGGACTCTAATAAGTCTCATTTGAACAAAAAGTGGTTGAAAATAGAAAAGAAGTCTCTAAGCAAGCTTGTAGACTAGCCAAAGAGGGCAGATTTCTATAAGGAGGTATTAGGTTTAATCATGATGTTGTCTAGAGTTTTTGGGAAGAGGGATACATTTTGGTTCAAGGAGTGGATGTTTCCTTTCATCCAAACAATCTTAAATGGAGCCCAACAGTTTGATTGGCCGATGATAGTGTCAAATGCTATTCATGATCAACTGACCAATATCAGGCAGACTAAATGTTTCTTTATGACTTCATATATTGTGTATGCAGCATCAAGATTGGGTATTTTCCCAGGTTTGAACAGAGTGGACATAATGGGAGCCTTGGATGGATAGAAGAAAGTGTGGGAGCATTATGACCAGTTGTCTCTTCAGGTTGCTGAGACTCATTTCATAAGAGTCAATGATGCATTCATATATGTAGTCATCAACCAATTGAATGGGGATGCAGGGTACTGGTTGAGTCAAGAAAACATGGAATTCATTGCTGAATGGGGATGTTGGTACATTCAATACCCTAAATTCACATATTTCAGGTTAGTTGGTTTTGAAGGCCATCCACATTTGCTTCCAAGGTGTTGTAATAATAGGATAGTGTTGATGGAGTTTGTATATCTTGCTCTTGGATTCAATGCTCGGCTTCGAATAAAACATAAGACAAGATGTCACAAGTTTCCCATGAAGTTGGGTGAGTATGGATGTCAGCATTTGGTAGGAGCAAAGGTGGTTTGCAGGGAGTTGATACAGTTGAAGTTGGGTTTATACATAGCTCATAAGTATTTTGAGCCAAAGGGTAAGATGCATGCCTTGTTGCCTTCGGTGTTTGACAAACATTTATATTGTTTAGAAGACTTCTGGAGTGACCGACAAGATGAGTATGATCTAAGAAAGAAGAATTATGAAAGATTATCTGTCTCACTCATGTCAGAGCTTGGTGTTAAAGATAATATTCCTAAAACATTGGTGGATGATGGAATTGTATTGGATCCATCCTATGAAGCTTTGAACATTGGCACCAAGAGTCTAGATCCAATTGATATTAAGAAGATTGGAAGGACAATATTGGATAGGAGTGTGCAGTGGTTGATGTTAAGAACTCAAGATCCTCAAGGACTAGCCCCTAAAAAGGGTAAGGGATACAAGAGGATCAAAAGGAAGACACCTCCTAAAGAGCCTTTGGAGTTCTTTCCCCAAGACATCAAAGAGATAGAACTTGAAGCAGCAGGGGATGAAGAGGCTCAAATTGGATCAGTTGTTTCAACATCGACCTTAGGAGAATCCTACTCAAGTCCCAGTAGCAAAGCGGCGAGGTGAAGAGGTGGAAAGGGAAACTCTTTATGACATAGCTGAATCCATGAAGGGAAAAGGGGTAGAGGTTCATGATGTTGGAACAGATTCAGATAAGACTGAGTCTGAAAAATATATGCAAGAAAATATGCCTCTAGAAGAGGACACTGAGCAGGTTTTGACACAAGAAGATCAATGGACGTTGTTTGAAGAAGCGAAAAAGGATTCTGATGCAAGGGCTGCAGCCTTAGAGAAACAAAAGGAAATTGATGCCAAGGGACAAGCTGATGCTATACTGCACCAACAACAATTAAAAGCCAAACAAATTGAAGCTAAGGCAGTAGCTAATGAAGTGGAGAGACAGAAAAGGCAATAAGAATATGAACTCAAGGTTAAAGAAGAGAATGACAAGTTGGAACTAATACAAAAGATTCATGACCTTGAAGAAGAGAAGGCAGGAAACCAGAGGGAGAAAGAATTCTTGATTGCCAAGTTAAAACTTGTTGAGGAAGCTCGCCAAAACGAAGGAGAAGCAGAACAATTATGAAAGGAAAGAGAGGTCAAGGAGCTGGTTAAGAAACAATAGGAAGAAGAAGCAAAGGTAGAAAAGCTTAAGGCTTTAGAGGCAGAAAGGATTGAGAGAGAAATACTAGAGGCTTTAGAGAAAGAGAAATTGGAAAAGGAAGCTCTAGAGGAAGAAAAATTAGAAAAAGAAAGATTGGAAAGAGAAAAAGTGGAGAGAGATCGATTGGAGGAAGAGAAGTTGAAGAAAGAAGAGGAAGAGAAGAAGATACAAGAACAAAAAGATAGGGAAGAGGTTGAAAAGCTTGTGCAGATGCATGTGGTGCAAGAACAACAAGAGAAAGCAAGGGGTGATTCTCAACCCCAAGTAAATATGTAGCCACCTTCTACCATTACTTCCTCTTCCTCTATGATGACTATTGCTCCAAGTGCTCCCACTTGGCTAAAATTGGATCTATAGAAAACGGCAGTAACACCTTCACAATCTCTCAATTGGGAAGATATGATGAAGGAGATTGAACAAGAGAGGCCTAAAAAGAAGGCCAAGATCCTACATTCTACCAGACTCACAGACAAAGGAGAGATTTTTTCTGAGTGTGCCATTCCAAGACAGAAAAGGAGGTAGGGGACATGCAATTGATAGATTATCAGTTGAGTACTGTTAACTTGGGAAGGCCCACTAGGAATCAACAAATGAACTTAATTGATATGGTGGCTTCAACAACCAAGTCAAGAGTGATAAAGGATAAACAAAATAAGGATGAGCTTAAGGCTCAGTTGGATCAATTACATTCATTCTTGAAAAGTGTCTCCTCTCCAAGATCACAACAGGTAACGGCCATTGAGACTCCTATTTTGTTAAGTAAAAAGGAGGTAGATGATTTGGTGCAAGTAAGAGGCAAAGCAGAGATGGTAGACAGGGGGATGGACAAGTTGAATCGAGAGGTAGGTGAAGTTTTGGTTGAGGGTTTTGAAGTTTACAAAGGCACGAAAGGGTTAATAAGAGAAATGCATCAATACATTGAAGCATCAGAGAAACAAGAAGAAGAGTATAAAGAATACAGTCATAAATTGGAGAAAGTTAATACATTACCTTTGACTACTCTTCTTGAATAGTCAATAATTGAGGAGGATAATAAAGATTGTGTTGGAAAAACCTCTCGTATACTCCGATTCAGAGCAAATTTCTTTTGTAAACATAAGAATGAGGTTCAAGAGACTGTTAATAATATGACTGAATAGTTTGAGGAGCTGGAAGTGGTCATTGCTATCATTGTAGATGTAAATGCATTAACAAAAGAAGGCATGCCTTTGAGTCAAATAAAAGAGAAATGGGATGAAAGATTTAGAGGACTCATGCAAAAAGGAGATGATGGAGAAGATTTGATGATAGATCGATTAATGGATGTCAAAGAAGAAATAAAATTTGCTAGAAGAGAGTTGACAGAGATAAAAGGTATAAGAGGGTTTGCTGCAGAAGAGTTGTAGCGAATCAAATTTGAGGATAGATGGGTTGATGGGCCAAAAATAGATACATTATAGCAAGTCTTCACCAGTTATGATGAGTTCATTGCAGATCCAGCCTCACATGCATAAATCTCCCGCATGTATGATTTCCCTCTTCTTTGCATGTTGCATGCAACACTGACAGTTTTGAGGTGCATGGCATGTTTCTCTTTTGTTTTTTTATTCTCCAGTTTAAGCTAAACGTCTAATGTAATAACTCAAGATCAAATCGATATGAGTTTCCAAGAAAGTTTTTGTTCCTAAAAGGGTGGATGACTTAAAATAGAAGTGGAGTTTGAATTTTGTATATCTATAAATACCCTATGGGTATCAAATGTAAAAGGTTAGCTAATTGAGAATAGAATTGGCTTACCTGATATTAGGAGATAGAATTTTGTAGTGATGACTGAGATACATTGTTATTAGATACTTTACAGTTAATAAAATTACAGGTTTTCTCGCAATATGGTGTTAGAATTGAGTTGTTTTGCTTGGTAAGGCTGATAAGTTATAATCTATCTAAATGCCAGTGATTGTGCTGAAGCATGCTAGTTTCTTATGTGATGAAAGTCATTAGAAGAAACCAGATTTAAGGATTATCTTATTAGATTATCATTGAATTGAAGTTATTAAATTATGTTGATCTATGACCTTGGCAATGAATGAATGTGTGTTTTGAAATCTTGGAGATAGTTGTGATATGTGAATAGTGATATTAAATTAAGCACCTTAGATGCATGCAGTGGTATAGTTTATTCTGTAAATTGTATCATGCTTTGGTTTTGTGATTTGTTAGAAAACATTCATTGTTGAAAGTATATGTCTGGATGCTAGATAAATTTGATTCATACTTACTAGTTTACCCTTTGATCTATCTTTGTCTTTTGTTTGAAACCCCCTTTATTTACAAAAATGGTCTTGATAAAATGAGTCATTGCTTGAATCTTTTGTTACCAACACAGGCCCCTTGAACATTACAGTTGCATGAATCGATTGAGTGACACCAGACAGTTGAGAACCAACTATCAGAACCTTGGGAGTTAGGCTACTATATGTTGTCTTTCTTTTTTAGGATAAATAGAGTAGAAATATTATGTTTTAATGTTGTTTGTGTCATTTTCACCATCAACAGGAATATTGTTCCCCTTCACCGTTTGTGCATTCCCTCCCTAATGATGATAGCATACATCTCCTAAAAAGTGTGAACGTTTTATTCAAAGTGTGGTCTTCTTGGTGCACGTGATGTGTCTTCTTGGTGGTGACATTGGGTTTATTGTTCTTCAAGAGCATGAGCTTTCTTGGAATATGGCATTCCTCTTAGTGGTAATGTTATGGCTTGCATTCCCTAAGTTGTGAATCTTTTATCCTCAAATAGTCCTCTCTTGATGACATTAAGCATGATGTTTCCTAAATTGAGACCTTTCATGAACTAAGAAAAACCCCTTTGACTATCGTATCCAATTATATTTAATTTTTTTGTCATGTTCATCAAGAATAACACAAATTTCTTGCTAGTGGAGCCTTTCTTTTGTTTTTCAAGAGTGTCTAGCATAATTCAGCTTGCTAGCCTTGTGGAACCTTTCTTTTTTTTGTGGTGCCTTATCACAGTTATTAGGAGGCATAAATTTTGGTATGGTTGACTATGGGAGCTTGTAGACCTAGCATTACTTTCCCATCAACCACCCTTTTCAGGCTCACCTAGTGGACACCAAGTTTCACTATCCCTAGTGAGTATATTTTATTTTCATAGTGGAAAACAAGTTTCACTTGTGAACATTTTTTTATACAACAATGCAATCACTGCTAGTCCATATTTTATTCTTTCTTTTTGCATTAATTTTGACATTGCATGATTTTGCATCTTGTCTTGCTGCTTAATATCATACATATGTATGTGTCCCTTTATAATTATGTTTGTGTACCATGGGATCTTGATCTTGGGGGCTTGCACAACCTCCTTGATCTTTTTCATCCTATCCCATCAACATTTGTACACTTGGACCTCTCTTGACTTATTTCTCTACTTTAGTGTGAGTTTGAGCATAGGGCTCATCCTCTCACTAAAGTGGGGGCTAAATATAGTGTCAAAAAATGTACTCCTTTACATTTTCACATTATGTTTGCATCCCCTTAATTAATTGGACTTAATTAAGCCTTTAATTGACTCAATTATGCATATAAAATCCTAATTAATTTTTTTTTTCTAGAAGAAGAACCTACATTAAACAATTACAAACATCAAATTACACATCTTAGAAAATGTGTGTCCTAGGTTTAGGGCCTAGAACCCATTCACCCAAGGGTGAATGGGTCCTCCTTAATATTAGGATCCCATTTTCTAATATGTTTTTGGAAGATTTTTTATGATTCAAACTCAATTTTCAATTTTCATCCTTTGACGTTTAATTTTCAGGAAATCAGAAAATTACTTGTAAATGCAAGGTCTTTTTATCAATTCAAATCTAAGTTGCATAATTCAAATTTCACAAGAGCAAAGATTATTGTAAAGAGAATTCAAGAGCATATTTTTTAGTCAATTATTGCAGCAATCAAGATCAACATCATCATGTCAAAGTTATTTGCATTCATGCATGTTTTTGGAGATAACATTGTGATATAGCTTTCAAGTTTTCAACCATCAAATCAAGCATCCAATCAAACCATTTCATGCAAGATATAATCTTTGGAGTGATGTGTTAGACTCCAATCCTCCAAGGGCAACCATCAGGGGGTTTGGTGAGTTGAAACAAGCTAGTGTTCATTCATCATTCCTTCCATTTATGATTTCATTTCATTATTAAGGTTTAATTACCAAAATAGGGTTTGACTAAGGCAAACCTTTATACACCAAAAAAAAAACATTTTTATCCTCTTTGTGTGTTTGTAAATTTATAGGTGAAGTGAAATTGGATCAAAAGTGCAAAGTTTTCAAAGTTGTCAAAGTTTTCACCAAAGTTGTCAAGACACAAAAATTCATTTGCAAAATTTATTTTTGGCCTTTCAACAATAAAACCTGGAGAAATCGGAGCCTTAGATCCAACATTAGAGAACTGCAAAATTTTTTTTTAGAAAAAGTTACAAGGACACATTCACTAGAACATGATGCCTGTGTGACACTTTTAGAGTTGGGTACAAACCATCTTAACCTTTTCAGATCTACTAATTAATTATTATTTTTTTATATTATTATCATAATATTTTTCATTCCAAGTGATAAATCTCAGTTATCTAATCATTATTGTAATTTTATTGGAAGTGGAAGTCACTTCATTTCCTTTTTCATTTCATCTCTATCTTTCTTCTTCTTTCTATGCTTTGAAGTGTTGAGCATGTGTGAACACAAGCATTGAAACATTTTCATGATTCACCATAGGAGCGTATTGATGGTATTCTTCTTCTTGTTCTTGATTGACGAGTTCTTTATCAAAGTATATCACAATAGACTCACCATCAAAGTTATCCATTTTTGGTGAGACAACATTCAAACTTGGTGTTGGTACAAAACTAGAACTGGGAGTAGCTTCAATGTATCCCATGATTTGGTTCATCCTCGGGTTCTCAAGACATGTGGATCCAATATGTATGTCAATGTTGTGGAAAGGACAAAATATTGCACTATGTGCAGCTTCAATCATTTATCTTGATGGTGATGTTGGAAACTATGGCTAAAGATTGTCTCTCTTTGGTTGGTACGGTTGTTGAACTAGAGATTTGATGGAATCTTCTTTCATCAAGTTGGAAGTAATCATATCATCCTCCAACTTGATGGCATGTTCTTTCACACTCTTCAATTTTGTCTCCTTTGTCGTCTTGAGGAAGAAGGCTATCTCTAATGAAAGAGCATTTATGAAGCAGCTCATCAGAATCTCCAGTGATAGATCGAGTGTAAATATTGCTACAAAATCCCTCATGTGTTCATTGTGTTCCATCTTTGAATTTGTAAGTTGGTTGAACAACAAGTGACTGTCCTCAATAGGCTTGAATCTGACCAAAAAATTCTCACTCATAGTTTCCCAGCTTGTGATACTTCTTGGCACCAGGTGATTGAACCAATTGGCAACATTTATTGCAAGAGTCTCGATAAAGAGAAGCACCAAAATTTCTTTGCGTGCCACATGCAAGATGGTGCAAGTCATTGTGAATGTATAAAAATATTCCTTTGAGTGTTGAGTTTCATTGCCATGAAACCTGGGAAAGTGCTTCCTTGACCCTTTAGGTAACTCATGATTTACCTGAAAAGCCAAAGGTCCAATGTTATTACCCCAAGGTAATGGGGGTGGACATTGCTGATTTCTATCAGCATTGCCAACATTATCATTGTTATCATCCATTGCTTCTATATGGATCATACAATAGGATGCCAGAGTGTGATTCCCATGAAATAAAAGCATTAAGATTTTCTTGAAGTTTTCTTGTGTCCCATGGTGGGCGCCAAAAAAGTTTTGGCATTACAATTCGCACCTCTGGAGTGTGTATTGGCAATGAATAGATGTGCACAGTGCATAGTGACTGATCTTCAAATTATGAGGGGAAGCTCCCTCTTTTGTTGATATACGTGAAAGAGTAAATGTTCTAAATCATATCTTTATGACTCAGCTAGAAGAGGCACAAGGTAAAGAAAACCAATACATTGTAGCTAAATTTTTTCTCTAGTTTTGCAGATTTTTTTTTTTGATGGGTAATAATGTGATAGATTATAATGATAATGTTAAAAGCTACCAAAATGTTCATCAAGATATCAAAAAAAATACTGTTCAAACTCCTAACCCATATACTACTGCCTAAACTGCAAAGTCTTGTAACCATCCCTTAATAGACTAGCCCAATGAGTTGATAAAATGGGCTTCTAAGAAGCAAACATTTTACATATTATGCCTATAATAAACAAAAAGGGAAAAGAGTGTTGTTCAAACTTGATGATATATCCTTGAAACTACTACAGGAGCAACCATTTATAACAAAATGAGCTCAAACTTTAGCATACCAGTGCTAAGTCACTAAAGATAGTGTAAGCTATAAAAAAGATAACCTTTACTTGTTGATTCTGGCTTTGTAGGGGACATCCTTCATGTTCTTTGAGATAAATAGGCCTCCTTTGGTGTCAATTCTTCTATCTATGGAAATTGAATTATGGCCCCTTAACCCATTTCCTTACAATTTTTAGTGAATTGTTAAATCAATTCTAGATCCCTCTCATCTATACTCTTGAAGTCCTCAAATAAATCTTCTTTCCCAAAATATTTTAAAGTGATTCCCACCTTAGACATTGTATCTGCTACATCATTGTCCGCCCTTAAAACATGGGATGTCTTAAACTCTTCGAAGGTTTCTAAAAATTGCTTAATTATTCTGATGTGCTTGTTGATATACCATACTCCACTTTCACCCCTGATTATTGCATTGCTGATGGCTTGGGAGTCTCCTTCAACATGAAATTTAGACACTTGAAGATGATTTTCTATTCGAATTGCTCTAAGTGTTGCCTAGACCTCTTCTTCATTGTTTGTGCTCTTCGCTAGACTTTTTTCCCCTAGTAAAAAAATACTTCTTGTTGAATATCAAGCAACATACCCTACGCTCAAGGGCCCTAGGTTTCCCTTTGAGGCACCATAAAAAGTTATTTTAACCCACCCTTTGTTAGGAGAGATCCACGATGCCTTTTTAACTAAAGAAGGAGGATGAGCCCTGAAAGGCCCATTAAAGGGCCTGAACTTGATAAGTGGCCAACGACCTTGGAAAATAGAATCCTCTTGATTGAATGGGACTTTGGACACATTTTCTTGTGCAACAACATTACTTACTAACTCTGAAATCTCCCTCTCTAACTTGGCCAAGAAGGTCTTCAAATCCTTACTTTTTTCTTGGAAAATTTGCTTGTTCCTCTCCTTCCAAATCTTTGAAATGATGGTGGAGGGACAAATATACCATATACTGGAGAAGGTTTATTTGGTTCTTGGTGTAAATGAACTCATAGTTAGATCTCGAAGTGAACATGGAAGAGGGGAGCACCAACCAAGTAGCTTCATGACATGCTTCCAATACTCCTGAGAAAATTTACAATTGAGCAGTAGGTGGTCTAAAGTCTTCTCATCCTTGTTGCATATAAAGCATTTAAACAGACCAACAAAACGTATTTTCTTCAACCTCTCACTAGTGATAATTCTTCCTCTGAAGGCAAGCCATGCAAAAGCACCTTCTTTAGGAAGGAAAGAGTTGTTCCAACACAAATTTCCTGGCCAATCATCCATGTTGGTCTCATTCTCAAGGAGTTTGTATTCTATTTTGATTGAATACTCACCTCTATTGGATCCACACCAAATGATCTCATTTGTTTCCTAGACAGTGATAAGGGTCTACTATTGAAAATGTCTCTAAGAGTATTTGTATCAGTCTCATTAAGCTCTAGCCCCCTTGGGTCCTTCCATTCCCAGTCACCTTCCCCTGAGTTATGTTTGTACTCAAGAAAGTCACAAATCTTGCTTCCCCAACGTTGTTTTGTTGTTTCCTTGATTCCCTCAGTCTTGTAGCATCGGCTTACCATCCCATGAATCAGTCCAAAAGCAAGCCTTGTTCTCATTCCCCAATTGCCATGAAATGTGATCTGTGATCACTTTTCTACACCCAACTATAAAGTTCCATAGAGCTAATCCCACGGGGGGTCTTGAATAGTCAAAATTTTCATTGTCATTGGTGTATAAGTATTTGGCTCTAAGGATTTGAACCCACCATTGATCTAGAAATTTATACATATGCCACACAAGTTGGTGTCCATTGCCTCATTTAGAATTTTCCAATTTCGCAGCCCAACATCTACTGAGTTTTTTGGTTTGTAGATATTCTCCCAGGCTATAAGATGGATTTTGTCTTGATCTTGGTTTCCCTTCCATAGAAATTTCCTCATCCTCTACTTTATAAGATGAATAATCTTACCTGGAATTTTAAGGCACATCATAGATTAAAGGGGCATGACTGTTATTACTAATTTTAACATTAAAATTCTGCCAGTGAGAGATAACCACTTGTTTTTCCAACCCTTCATTTTGCCAAAACAACCATCTATAAGCCCATTCCATAGAGATTCCTTACAAAGTCTTGAAAAAAGAGGAAGCCCAAGAAATCTGCCCGGTAGTCTACCCGATCTAATGTTGAGAATTCTAGAAATTTCTCTATGAGCATCTTGGTTCATGTAGAAAAGGAAAATTTCACTTTCTCCAATTGACCATTTGTCCCGAAACCTTGTTGTATTTGTCCAAAGTTCCTTTCATTATTCTTTCTTCCCTTAAGGAAGCCTCACCCATCAAAAGGGTATCATCAACAAATTGGAGATGGGATATTGGGTCCACTCTTGCTACAATGAATCCTTTCCATAATCCGTGGATTCTACATTTAGAGATCAGCTTGCCCAGAACCTTCGCCATAAGAATAAAAATAAATGGCGAGATATGATCTCCCTGCCGAATTCCTCTAGAAGTAGAAAAAAACCCTTGAGGAATCCCATTGAATAGTATAGAAGTTTAGTATTCGGTTGTCATACCTTTGATCCAAGTGATCCAAAATAACACTAAACCCAAATTTCTCAAGGATTTTGTAAAGGAAAGTTATGTTTACTCTATCATATGCTTTCCAGATGTCTAATTTGACAAACATCTTCCTTTTCTTATTCAACTGGATTGAATGAATAGCTTCATGGGTTGTGATGATACCTTCCACAATGGATCTATTGGGAGTAGAACCACTTTGTTCCTTTGAAATTAGTGAACTTAAGACCACCTTGAGTCTATTTGCAGCCACCTTTGTTATCACTTTTTAGACCATGTTGCATAAAGAAATGGGACGATAGCCCTCAAATGAAAAAGAATCCTCTTTTTTGGGAATTA
The DNA here is from genome assembly GCA_007115665.2 of Sequoiadendron giganteum. NCBI lineage: Eukaryota > Viridiplantae > Streptophyta > Pinopsida > Cupressales > Cupressaceae > Sequoiadendron > Sequoiadendron giganteum. Next base: position 56,762,048 of record CM021101.1, on the reverse strand, counting down.
GAGCCACCAAGGTGTTGTTAAAATATTTTAAAATGAAACATTTTTTCCTTGACTATTCAACCACCTCCCACAGATCTGCCTTGATCAAATCCTAGAATTTCTAATAAAAAAGGCTTGGAAGCTATCTGGCCCTAGTGTCTTGTCACCATCCCAAGTGAAAAGAGTATCCTTTACCTCCTTGAGTTGAACAGGGGCCGTCAAAAATCTATTGTCCACTCTAGTCACTAAATTGGGAATAACTCCAAGAACCTCATCCATGTCATTATCAGTTGCCATCTCTTTAGCAGACCAAAGTGTAGAATAAAAGGAGACAACTTCTTCATTGATATCTTCAGCCTTAGAACACTACTGCCCAGCTATTTTAAGGATTGAAGAGATTTTATTATAGGATCTCCTAGCTTTTACTGAGCTATGGAAAATTTTGTCTTGTGATCACCCTCCTTCAACCAATTCTCATGGGACTTTTTGCCTCCAATAGGTTTCTTCTCTAGTTAAGCTTTCATTATATTGAGATTTCAGCTCTCTCTCCATTGCAAAATCCTTTTGGTCCATGCCCTCAGAAATAACTTTATTATTCAATCCCTCTAGTTGGCCTTCAAGGATCTTTTTTTTTCAGAAAAAATGTCTTTGAAATGATTCATGTTTGAGACCTTTGAGCGGCTCTTAATGTGATGCATTTTAAAAAATAAATTGAAAACTCTTGTTGTCTTGCCAAGATAGCAAGCTATGCCACCATTCGACAATCATTTCCAAGAAGCCAACTTCACAAAACCATATCTTCTCAAACTTCAAGGGGAATCTCAATGGGACAAAATCTCTCTGCAAAGTGAGGGCAATTGGAAAGTGGTCAAATCCAGAGAAAGACATAATGGTGGCTTCAAAAACTAAGGGGAGGGAGTTCCAATCACCCACTAGGAAGAAGCGGTCCATTTTTTTTGCAATATTGGAGAATCCTTGTCTTCTATTAGCCCACGTGTATAAACACTTTTGAGCTTGAACTTCCCACAAACCATTTCATGATACAAAATTAGAGAAATCCTTTTGTAATCTGTCTAATGAACCCTTTCCACCCTTTTTATTTGCTAGCTCAAGAGTAGCATTGAAATCCCCCCAATGATGAATTTTTTTTTGTTCATGTTCATTAAAATTTGAGATATTTTATTCCAAACTATATTTTTCTCTTTTGTACTAGTTGGTCCATAAACATTAAATAAAAATAAGCTATTCTATAAGTGCAACATGTTTACCTTAACCTGCTGCCAATTTTTAGAATGGGAGATTACTTCAACCTTCATCAATCATGGATTCTAGAGAATTCCCAAACCCCTGGAGGCTCCAAGGGAACTCATGAAGGTCCTGGACCAGAATCTTCTAACTCCTAAAATATGCGTTGCTTCATTCTGCTTGAGTTTGGTTTCTCGGATACAAATTACATCAGGTCTTGTTTGATCAAAGCATCTATTGATCAAATGGCACTTGTCAAGGGAATTACAACACCTAACATTCCATGTAAGGATCTTCATGGCTTCCCAGGAGAGAACAAGTATCTCTCGGATCTCAATTTTCTTTGGTTATTCATGTTTCCTACTTCTTCTAAGAACTCTCACACTAAATTTTTACCTCTGGATTTCTTGACATAAGTGTTGATCTTCTAATTATTATTTTGGATTAACAGATGGTTTTCATATCCAATATACCCTCCTCATCATTTAGCCCAATATATCCTCTTCCTCATTAGTTAGTGAAAATATTTCTTCCTCCATATCTTCATGCTCTTGTGGATGAACCTCCTCTCATAGAGGGGACATATGAATGTCCTTAAAATGTACCTCTTTTTGTAAGTCTTCTTCTACTTTAAATGATTTTCCAACCTCTTGCATCAAAGGGGTCTGATTACCTTTTACTCCTTCCTCTCTTTTGGCTCTTCACCGCAGGTGAAATTCGAAGTGTGGATGTTTTGGGTTCCTAACACCACCTCCTATTTATCATTATCATTAGAAACATTTCCACCCACTTGCGCTTCCTGTGAGACTATTGTTGTTTGGGGTTCACAAAACTGATCATTCTGAATGCTCCCTGGTTCCTCTAAATCTTTCTAATCTTTCTGCACTTCCATAGGGGCCAAAAATTCTTTAGGGGTGTGATGATGTTGTGAACATACCCTTCCTTCTACGTTCACAACCCCTAGAGGAGATATAGAGGTAGCAACAACTCCTTATGTTTGATTTGAAGTCTTTGGATCTGAGGTTGTGATTGTTAATATAGGATTGCTATTGTTAATGTCTTCCATAGCTGTGAGCCTTGATTCTAAGAGATCATTTTCTAATCCTTTTCCTTTTTTATCAGTCAAACACTCCTCTGTTTGATGTCCACATGTTTTTCATTTCTTGCATTGCTCTATAATCTCCTCCACATCTATTTCCTACCACCAGATCCCCTCGCTTGTCCTAATTTCTATGGCATGGGGTAAAGGTGGGTGGGGATTCCAAACTATACAGATATGCGCATGCATGTTGAAGTCCTTCTCAATGGCTTCATCTGCTTTCAAAAACTTACCCAATTTATTGCATATGATCTGTAGGTTTTCAATATTCTAGTATTCATGGGGTAAGTTGTATAATCTAACCCAGATGGGTATCTCTTCAATAGTTGCTTGTTTTGGATTAAATTTCGGAGACCAATCTTTTATGAAAAATGTAATGCCACCCATTAGAAAGGGTTCGTTGAACATTACCCATTTCTACAATCTCTTTAGTCATCCTCATCATCATAGATTCCATCTCATATTTTAGGTTTGTATTTTTTCTAGCAAGATTTTCACATTCTTCGATTATTTCCTTCAAGGTTTGATTAAAGTGAGCATCATCCATAGTTTCGTTCTCCTTTTGTTGTGTCTGATCACAGAGATCCTTTCTTTTCTCCCCGATTTAACAATCTAATCTTTCAATGTCTAGATGAATTTCTTAGCATCTCTAAGATTTGATTTTAATTCCTGTTCTTCTTCTTTAGACTGATCAAGGTCATCAAGTGCCACCAAAAGTTGTTGCCACCAAAATTTGCTGCTGAAGACTACCAAAGTCCATCACATTCCAAGATCTACCTGAAGCTACTAAACTTCTTCAAAGGAACTATGCTCTGATACCAATTGTTGGACTCAAGGGAGCACTGAGAGGGGGGGGGTGATTTAGTTTTCAAAAAATCTCAACTTTTATTACTCTGAAACTTAAACCATTTTGTGATTGCATTAAAAGAAAGATGCAAGCATTCAAAGGAAACATTCATAACACCATGACACACAATTTTTTGCATGGAAACCTTGTTAGGGGATAAACCATGGTGGAGGTTAATCCACAATTTGATTACTCAAATATAATTGTTTACAAAAGAGAATGCACTTGCATTCAGGCACACTTCCTAGAGCTCACTAATCAAAAGAAGAGGCTCAATGCCATACAAAAGTTCAAATTAAAACCATTTGAAGGTTGAACTAAGATGATAGCATCTATTTATGCCAGGTTACAGTTCTGGTGAAGCTCATAGATTGAATTTTGGATCTGCAAACTGGTTTTATTGTTCACTCTGCTCTGCTCTATTTATAAATCCAACATATGCACCATTTCTCTACTGATTTTCACATCACACAAATATTCGCACATTTCAACACTTCTTCGCTACTAGACACACCTCTCACATTCATTCAAATGATAGAACTGATCTGATATATATATCCGCTACCAAATATTTACTCATTCATCAGTCGACTTCATAAAGTATTAAGTTACTTTCATCTTGTCGGTCAGATCCACCACTAAATCCTTGTGCGCATCCTCCAAAGTTGGTTAGGACAAAGAGAGGACCCAAAAAAAACATAATCAAGCATAGAGACTTTTAATTAATTAAATCTTATACATCCGTGATTACTATACTCATTAGGTCAGCCTTCTAGCACAAATAACCAATATATTAGTGCACCGGATCTTCTAGGTCACATACTAGTGAGTGTGCATCAAAAAAATCCTTCACCAAGGTATTAAAAACATCAACAAACCTTCCTCAGAGATCCACAACCCAAAATATCTGTCTGGTAAGGTGTTCAAATCAACTTTTATGCCTGTAACTGGATGCCCTGTTCTTTACTATATTCTGTCAATAGAAACCAAAATTATACTGCAAACCGGATGTAAGACTTAGGATGCCATTTAGGTTGCTTAGGTTTCCATCAATGACAACACTTACAAGCCATATGCCAACAACAATAGTGTATTAGTATTACAATGAATTTATGATGTAATAATAATATTCCAACATAGTTGCAGCATTAGAGTTGCTACAAATGCAAGGTGTTCACACATGGAAAGATCATCATAGTTGTTTGCATCAATTTTGATCACTTTTGTATCAGTTTCAATAGATTTTTCAACCTTTCGCTAGGTTGCCATTGGATGTTGGAAATCTTTTTGTAGTGGTTTCATGGTTTAAAATCCCTAGGGGTTTTAAAATGTATTTTTAGATTTTGTGAACAGTTTTGTAAGAGATTATCTGACTAAGGTTTTTTTGATATGAAAAACCACATCAAATGCTATAGTTTTTTATGCTTCCAATTCATTGATAAAATCTAGGGTTTTCAACAATATATTTAAGGAGATAAAACCGGTAATTCATCACAAAATTTATATAAGCTTTGTTCATTACATATTTGTTTTTGGACAACTTTCGTATCTTTGTTGCTGGACTTCACCAAGTCCTTTTCTTGAATTTTTGAAAAGCTTTCATTTGGAAATTCAACCATGGTTTTTGGTCTTGCCAAACATTAGGAAATGGTTTCCACAGTTTTCTGATCTGAACAAAGGTATGGTATGAGGTTATATGCTTCAAAGGAGTAATGATGGTTGTAGTAAAAGGGAGTTGCATGAAAAATGGAGGAAGCTTACATAAGGTGGAAAGGGAATATGAATTTATGATAGGGTCTCAATGTTTGTCAAAGGATCTATCGAGGTTGCAACATAAAAAATGTTCAAAATCTCAAGGATGCTCATGTGCAATTTTTTTTTTGTAGCAATAGCTCATTCCAGTGGTTGTTATTTCCAATGTTGTATCAATGGGAAAGTATGAGGACTTATTTTTTAATCTCTTGAATTAGTTGATTTATTATTTGTTTCAAATTAGACTTGCTTTAAAGTCTCTTTCTTTCTAGCTTTTCAATAGCCTTTAAGTGTGTTGCTTTAACTCATTTTTTGAGGTGTAATAAGATTGTTTTGAAGTCCCAAGGAATTAGTTTTTGTAACATATAAATAAGTGCTTTGAACATATAAACTCATGTAGATAGTGGATACTATGCATATGCTGTAAAACTATTGTTCAAGATTGTTCCTCTAAGTTTGTATTTTCATGGAATAGATTTAAAATTAGTAACTTTGTGTAAGAACCCTTGCCTAATTCTGACCCAATTTTTTTTTTTTAGCTTTGGTAATTTCGTCAAACACTTGGCACGTAAATTTTCCCAAAGCTGATAAAGGTTTTTGATTTTGTTTCTCTTCTTGATTCAATGATATTATGAGTAAAATAACCAGCTAATCAATGGAAAATTCTTGCTAATGAATCTAGAATGAAATGAAAGTGTTTTTTTGAATTTTTCCAATAAAAATAAATGACTAAAAACTAAACAAATATGCATCTATAACATACTAAAATTTTGTCAAACATGTCATGTGCAACCTCCCAACTCAAGTGTTTTTGCATATAACATCTCCAAACTGATTACAATATTAGTTGGCAACTTTACAACAATTTTCCAACTAGAGATGATTCTCCAATGCCAAAATGAGAGTCTAGTATGACTGATATAAATCTGATTACAATCTACTGTGCCTACAACCAATCACCCTTATGAAGGAGATGGCTTCTGCAGTACTAAAAATCTACTATGGAATGCCATGATATGACCCAAAAATAATTACAATTCATGGAGCCTGGAGATATTATTGGCTGCTGAAGATGATGCCTGAGAATGGAAAACGAACCAATGCCAAATTTTCCTCTAATGATGAAATCGCTGCCACCAAAGGGTAGTGCCCATGTCTGAACAAAAATGTCCAAATTATGGAAAAATAACATTTAAAAGGTGGAATCGCCCTCCAAGAGTGTGGTGCCTAGGTTAGGGTATGAAACCTTAATGCAAATGATTGCCAACACACCAAAAACTATTTAAAAAATGATGAGCTCGGGTATGCTCTGAATTAGCTAGGGTTTGCTGCTCCAAAGTTGTAAAAATATCACCACAACAATCTCCAAAAATAAAGTGAACCCTTCCCAAGTGTGGTGCACTAATATAGGGTGAAACCCTAATAACAAAAATGGTCTTAAAATTTCACCTTCGACTTCTCAAGTAATGATTTCAATATATGAATACTAAAAAGACTTCAAAAACCAAACCCTAGATTGGTGAATCCTCCATGGCAAGTGCTTAGGGTTTTTTGTTACAAATTTATGAAATAACCTTCCAAAATGGATGCTCGAATATGCTCCAAGGATGGCACTCCAAATTAGGGGAAAATCCTAATGAATTCCCTTAGGGTTTGGAAACCCTAAATAGCTGAAACAACCTCCTCCAAGACTGAAATACAAATCTGAATATGCAATCAAGTTCTTCTCATAAAGTTTTCAATGAAGCACAAGTAGATCTCCACGATGAAACCTCCAAAAGGATGAGCTAGGGTTTTTTCCAACTCATCTTATTCCTAGGGTTTTTGTCCTTGGAATGAAAAACCAGCAATAGCTAGCTGAGATAATTCTCAAGAGAAAATGAATTATCAAATGGATTGAATGAAATGACTCCAAAGTCTTCTATTTATAGCAACCTTTCCTCCCTCACTTGGCCGACCTAATTCTAGTTGCTTTTTTCCTTTTCCTCGGTCATCCTAATCTCCCTTTTTTTGATAACTTTTCAATTCCAAAAGTGGCCACCCAACTTTAGAGCAATAAAATAATATTTTATTGGCTTTTACTTAAATATTCCATTTTAATGTAATTTCACCTCATAAAAAGTGGCATCCCACAAAAAGGAATAAACTATTAATTTATGTGCCTTTATAATTTCACTATTCCTTTTTAAAGTGAGTTCACCAAAATAACTCTAGAAAGTAATGTAAGTTAAGCTAATAATGAATTGTCTTCACCCATTCATCTGCAACCAATCAAAAAGTCATTTTTGCCACTTTGGCTCAACTTGGCATTCCCTAACCACTTGATTTAGCCTATGGGAATAAATAATAGGCTAATTGAATTATGAGAGGTGATTACTCGAAAAAAGAGGACATTCAATCGTCCCTTCCTAGGATTGCTTGCCCTAAAGCAAACACCATACAACCTGCTACTCCACTTTGATTGAAATTCCAATACACCATAATCTATGAAGCAACATAATGGAATCCATGTGAAATGATTCACCCAACCAATCAATATCTGGATCCCAAACCAATCTATCCAACTTGTTGTATGAGATGTAACTGAAATATCTCACGAAGTCACCAGGAAACACCCATCCATTATGGTAGACCAATAAGAAGATGTGAAATTGAACTCTCATATGCATATAAACCAATCCATAAGGCCACCAAACACTGTTGTGATAAATCAAACCAACATTAAAAATGATGTCAATGGTGTCATCATACTCATGTATAAGAAGAAAATTCACCTCATATGCAATGTCCATCAAGTAGACATGTCTCCACACACTCCCATGCAACTCAATAGTTGTTATAGACCATGCTAAATCTGAAAGTGAAATGGAAACCTAAATAGGACAGCCACTTACCAGAAATGAATCCATGAAGATTATGCTACCATCATACCAATGAAAGACTCTCATATCATAGGGAATAGGTGACAAATCCAAAGGTATATCGTAGATTCCTTCATCACTAACCAAAGGTAACTCATGAGTATTTGATCCACTATAAGTGTCATCAATAAAATCAATATTTTCATAAACAAATTGATCAACAACAACTGCAATTTAAAAACTAGAAGACCTTTTCTTATCATCATCCATGGAGTGATGAGTTTCATGAATTTATTGAAGATGAAGCTTGGCTTGTTGGGATATCAACTTAGCTTTCGTTGCCTTGTCAAGCCATCCTCCAAACATTTCTTGGGACTATTTTATCTCAATTGCTCCAAAATGTCTAAAATTGGTCCCATAATGGGATGCGTCATAAAAATTACCATGTCCAATGCATACATCTTGTGTACCAATCAAAGTAGAATCAATATCACTCCTTTCCCAATGATTACCAACTGCAATATCATGAGAAAGTGAGGATATACCACTGTTGTTTAAAATCAGAAAATTAGGACTGAATCTTCCCCTTCTATCCATGCTTCTCAAGTCATACATGTTAGAGAAAATGAACATACTCTTAGCTGTCCCACCCTTTGTCTCATTCTTTAATGTCTTAAGCACAATATGTTTACCCATGTGAGTAAACTCTAGCACCATCTTGTTGAAGTCTTGGACAAACCTTCCAAGAGATTTCAACCATTGAATACCTAACACCACTTCATTCTTCTTAATGTTGATAATATCAACTACAAAGTCAGGATTAGAGAAATCTTGCTTCTCATCGTTTAGGGACTGGTGTATGTTATGAGCTTCATTGGACTGATTTATTGTTGTTGTTCTAAAGTAAACAAATTCAGTCCTCTTGGAAGAAAAAACATCAAAATAGCCTTGCTTAGCTAATGCATCATGCATGCTACCATTGGGAAGCTCATTGTCATCAATTACTCCATGAATAGGGGTTGTAAGTTCATGTAAATGAAAAAGTATAATGTTGTTGTCCTGAACTAAAGATTCGGGATTGATTGTACCTTTTCTTTTATTACTCTAGAAATCTTTAATGCAAGAGCACACTTGCATACACTTGGCAACCCAATCTTGTACCATATCAAGTTTTGAAGCTATGCCATCCTTATACTCAATCAAAGTATCAACATCATAAGGGTGAGGCATCAACATACCAATTGATTCATGTTCTTTTCCCACAACTATTATAAATTCAGATTTTTGGCAAGTAGAAGTTCCCACCATCACCTCGTGCTTATCTATCTTTTCATGAATGTCTACCATGCTACATTTCTTTTCACAACCCTCTAGCTTGGATGCATGCTCATGTGATGTCAAAATATTGTTGTCCCATTTTCTAATCCATACCATTACCTCCATAACTGATATGTTTTCATTTACTATAAAACTCCAAGGTTTAGTATGCAAGATAAACCAACAATTATCAAAATGCAAGATCTTCTTAGTAAGAAACCTCCTAGTCCCCCTAATCAATTCTCTCAAACAAAATTATTAATATGATCTCAAAAATTTTCCTTCCATTGTAGATGATGCATGACTAATCATAATGAAACCAATAATGGTCCATTCCACACAAATGGATATAACACTTGTGGTTGATCCATCAAGTGTGTGACCAATAACATCATTTTTTTGAGCCTTCAAGGGGCTCTCCAAAAGAGGAAAGTCATAAAATTCATGATGCAAACTGGACCAAACTGTATTTCCTAAATCATTCCTCCTTCCTTCTCCACACAACTCAACATGTTTTTCTTGTGGGCTTACCTCAAGAAGCTCTTCCCTTGTATACTCAACATCCACATATTCTTCTTTTGAAAGAAATAAGGATCTAATGTGTGATTCTCTCTGTCTTCTTGCATTATCTATTAGATTGCATCTTTCCTTGACCTCTTGTAAGTGTTGTCTTGCTTGGGCAGTAAGCATCTTGACCTTGTTAGCTCTTATAGACCACCCATCACACAATCGTTGTGTCATCTTAACATCTTCCACAATATGGTGGACAAAATCAAGACCTTTGTGGCTTGGATGCACAATATATATCTCATGTGTAACACTCTCAACTTGAGTACCAACATTAGACTAGAAAACAATATTACCTTCATGTGTAGTGGATGGTACCTCATGATTATAACTGTAGTTGCAAAAGTCAAAATAGGTGTCATACCTAGATATCATGTTTACAACATCCCTAATGGGTTTATCCATGAATGTAATATCTTCCACTTTGTGATCACAATGAAGAATCAATGGTGCAATGGGTGACTCCTCATGATCCAAAGTTTTAACTTCTTTAGGACTCCCACATAATGATTAATTTTTGTATTGATCATGATCACTAGTAGGCTACAAAGCACAAGCAATTGATTCCTCTTTCTTTCCTTGTTCTTGCACCTTTAGCTCTTCTTTTTTCCCAACACTTTCTTTGTTATCTTTTGATTTTTATTCCTTTCTTTGTTGTTGATATTGATCTATAAACATCAAGTCAACTTCATTTTCTCTAAGCTAGTCAATAACTACTGACTTATCACACTCTAAACCAAACTCATCATTCCACTAAAATGAACCTGAGTTTCTTTCCTCAGTGTTAGCCTCTATTTCAATTTCATGCTACTGTTCAAGCCTTTCAGGAACATATGTAAGTTGGAAATCATCTTCTAGTGATTCATCTCTCATCTCTTCATCTCTTCATCTCTTCTTTCTTTTTTTCTTTCCTTCTCACAACTTCTTCGTCTTCTTCTAGGCCACCCAAGAATTGACTGAAAGTAAGAACATCTTGAATTTTCTTAGGAAGAGAAATATATTCATTAAACTTGGTGCAAATATAATTATGAAACATAGATGTATGCATAGTTTTGAATGTAGATGATTGTTATACCCAAAATAATTTTTTGCTTAAATAAGACATTTTGCTTAAAATAATCTAAATAATGTAAAAATGTTGTCAAAAGTCTATTTTAGGTGGAACAAAACATAGGCTTTTTGTGGGTTTGTGTCAAGGAAGATACTTGCAAATTTTTGAAAATTTGAAAATTAGGGTTTTGCACCACTATTTTTAGGAAAACCCCTAAAAATAGGACCTTTCCATAATTAGTTGAAAATGATTTTGATAGGATAAATCAACTTCACGATCACATTGGTCAAGTCAAAATCACCAAAAAGCTTGTTTTACTCTGGTGGGTCTATTTTCATTTTTCAAGAAGAAAGATAGGACCTTCGTAGCTATTAATGGCATAATGGCCAATACTAGGTGGTGAAATCTAAGCCTCAAAAGCTTCAACAAAGAATCCATGGCGAAAGATGCTCGAAAAAATGCTTTGTGATGGAGGGGATTTTCAAAAGTGAAAAATGCTGAAAACTGATTGTCTAGAAAATGCACACCTTGCTTTCCAGAAGGAGGCTATGCAGTCGAATACCTTAGTCATTTTTCCAACCTCATACACACAACATGGTGAAGGTGATTAACAAGATGCATGTGTTTGCATTGTCGATGAAAATGCTCAAATCAATCACACTACATGGCAAACATGAAATGTGAAGGGATGAAGATTTTCAAAGGAATGTGATAAAATTGCAGGTAAAAGTGCCCCTACTGGCTAGGGGAACCCATGAAGTAAAAAGGTCAATGGCAGTCATCAAGTTTTACCAAGGTAGTCATCTTCTTCGTGTTTCTGTTGGCTTTTCAGTGCATCGTCAAGCAAGATCACCTGATTCATCGATCACTAGTAAATAAAAAGTGGAGATAGGAGATGTTGAAAGCATGTATCATCAAAGAACTATAGTTACATCAAGGCAATAGCAACCCTGCTTGACAAGGGTGCCCTTCATTTTGACTCACTTGATGAACTTCTCAACAACTAATTTCTACAAGGCATCTACTCAACATCCTCTCAAATTTGTGACCAATCTAGCTACACGTTCACAAGACCTGTCAAGAATTCACAAATGAAAATCAAGCAAAAAACACCAAAGGTGAAGGCAAGATGAAAGACATGAAAAATTGAATAAGTGTTAAGGAAAATGCACCTTCCTAGAAATAGGTGCCCAAATTTTTTGATACTCTGATGTAGTGTACAAGCTCAGTGACCTCCAAGAAGTCCTCTATTTTGATCAATCTCAACAATGACATCATCAATGAGTTCAATAGATAAATCAAACATCTGACAACAAAGATCAAACTAGGGCAATTCGTGGAATATTGCAAAGTAAAAATTGTCACAAAAGGTCAAAGGCTTCCTTGTAGGCTAGGCATGCCCATAGTTTTGGGACCATTAAACCAACTTTTACAACTCAAGAAAGCTAGTTGTCCTTTCTGGCACTGAATTGGTTATCCATCCCATGTTTCAAAACGATCACCAAAATCATCAGTCATCGGTGATCTTAGATCAGAACACTGAGGGTCAAACTGGAGGAATTGAAGAAAACTCAAGAAATTAACTGTCTGGTGAAAAATGCACCTTCTTGGAAAAAGGCACCCAAGAATTAGAGGCATCAGACTCGGGTTTTGAGCTTTGCAGCTCCCAAGCACATTTCATTAGAGTTGTTTGATCTCAACAATGGATCTATCAACAACACTTCAAGATCAACTAAGCAACCAGATTTAGGGATGGAACAGAGGCATTTCATCATAGGAAAAGAATGAAAAAGTGTTCAACTCCTCAACTTGGATGCCTAAAGTCAAACTAGGCCCAATTGATTGAAGCTGTCTATTTAGAAAGCCTTTTCATGTCTAAAACATCCCCAAATGAGTGGGAATCAGTGATGTGAACTCCAGATCAGGAAACTGAACTCCTCAATCATGTGTTGGAACCCAAAATTGATGGATTCAACATCAAACATTATATATCAATTCTAGGCATCATAATTCAACATCTTTCTTTGCAAGTTGAAGCTCAAGAACAAGCATTTTTCTTCTCCAACATTTTTTGAAGATCTCATAGAGGGTTTTTCAATTTTCTTCATTTTTTCAAGAATAAAGTTACATAGAGGGATAATTCATCAAGGTCTACATTTCCAGGTGTGATTTTCTTGAAGATCCTAAGAGGCAGTTAATAAATTCCAAACTTCTTATTGTCTTTTTCCTCTATTCTTGTCTTAGATATTCTTGCATGTCCAAGAAAACAATAGATATTCATAGATCTTACCTTCTGGGTATGATCAACACAAATTTTTCAACAAACTCACATGTTAGATTTTCCCAGAAAAAGTAGCCCTACCACCCCTATTTTTTAGGGTTTCTAGAAAAAGTCACAATTTTGAAAAATAAACAAACTGGGTTTGTTCAGCTTTGAAGCGCCTACAATACCCATGTGTTATATTTTTTCGGGGAAAATGTGTTTATGGTGCCTCACTACCTTTTCCACCAAAGGGCTCTTGCATTCCATAGAAAAAAACATTTTTTTGAATTTCTAACGATTTGGGTTTGTTTAGAAAATTATTCTCAACAAAACCCATGTCTCGGAAATTTTTTGTTAAAAGTTACCCCAACAAGGCTATTTTTAGTAGTCACAAAAAAAGTTGCTCAAACAACATCGTGTGCATAGTCAATCTTCAAAGTTTTTAGAATGCAGTTCTCCCAAGTTGAATACAAGACCAAGACGGTCTTATTCCATGACTTCCTGAAAATAGTTGACACCGATCTGCATCAGGCACACCGAAAGGTCAGCTTAGAAAAATTGGAAGGCATAGACCAATGCACACTTCAAAATATTGAGAAATCTAGATTGCTTGAGGCAACGTCACTCCCCATCTCAGTACAAAGCATGGAATTTGTAATAGCTTGTGTAAAGCATTACAATCCTACCACATGAGAAATAAGATCAATGGATGGACACGTGATATGCAGCCTCAAACCTAGGGATATCAAAAGGTGCTTCATCATTCCACTATGTACGAAAAACTTGGTCATGTCTATGAAAGAGTGCAAGAAGGAATTCAATGTGTCCAAACACAAATGCTAGAAGAGGATGGCAAAAAATGACTTAAAGAGAAAAGAGCCAACTTGTCGAAAAATGTAGGACGTGGAGAGTTTAGAGATGAATATGTAGTAATGATTACTCTACACAATTGTATTATTGGTCAAGAGGAGGCAAACAAATTCCAATCATGGATGTACTATGGCATCACTAAAATTGTGAGCGATAGAGAAAATTATGATTGACCTACCTTGATAAGTGATATGCTCCACAAATAGATGACCACTTTCTTAGAGGCTCACAAATTTCACGTGTTCATATCTCATATATTTGTTTGCCTTCCAAGGCTAGTTTAGAGCATTGAACAATGTGGGAACTTTGGGTGTGCAAAAGGTTCATGAGCATTTCTTACATATAGAGTTCACTCAATCAGAAAGGAACTTCAAGCGAGTAAATGATCTCTTCCTGATGCACACCATGAGAGACCTCGATCATGAGTTGCATATACACATATCACTAGCAACCAAGGAGTCAATGGTGGATTGGGCAGATTGGTTCATCTAGTTCCCCACCTTCACCTACCTACACATATATGTGTACAAGGGTCATCCTTCCATGTTACCCTGCTATCATTTAGATAGGGTGGTATTCATGGAGTTCTTATGGCAGCTACATGAGGTACATTCTCATCTGCGTCTCAAACACAAGATGGCTACAAACTTTCCTTTCCAGATGGGACTTTACAAATGATGGACAACGACTGATGCCAAGGCCATGGGCTAGGAGATGGTGAGACTTAATCTTAATTATCTCATCGAAAGATGATCATATGATCCTAGAGGCCACTGTGTAGAACTCCTTGGTCAATACTCTTCACACAAGTTTTCCATGGAGGACTATTGGGTCAACTGTGAAGATGATTTCAAAGTGAGAAGATGCAACTACAACCGATTCAGACTTCCACAAATTGCTGACTTCATGTCAAAGGACGTGGAAGGATTATCCGATGATGATGGGGAAGTCATTCTTTGTAGATTAATTCAAAGCACAATCACTTCGAGCTATGGACTGATATGCCAAGGAAAGTACGTCTATTGAGGAAAGGACAAGAAGAGTTGTCAGAAATAGCCAGCTCTACTTGAACAATAAGAAGACAAGGTAGTAATTCCCGACACAGAGTCATCACCGGTTCATTCTTCACTACCTTCCATGTTGATAGCCAAGCCTAGACAAACGAAATGGAGTAACCCTTCTAAAGGGGCTAGAATGTCAAGACACACAAGGGGAAGAATACCAATTGTTGATACAAATTAGTAAGGGGAACATGTGGTGACAACCAAAAACATAACAAAGCCAATCATGGAAACAATTGTAGTTGAGTCATTCATGGAAACAATTATAACTGAGATAGTACAAGAGATGGAAGCAAAGCCTCCCATGTCACCACCATCGTAGTAGCCATCGGTCCAATTGATCTAGATTTTCCACCATGCAACACTGCAACACAATCCCACTCGTCAAGAATTCAAGGGCCTAACATCCATACTTCTAGCGAGGTTAGTCAAGATTCGTCATGGATTGAGAATCTCCTAGGAAGCAAGAGAGAAAGGTCATCCTACCAACTGGACTTCATAGAATTTGACCATGTCCCTCAATACATTCCAGAGAAGAAGTTGAAGAAAAAAGTCCATGTGGGAAAGAATGCTAACAATGAGATTGTCATAGAGATAGTTGTGCCTCTTGAAGATAGGAATGAAAAATAGGTAGAGGTTGATGACTTCACCTTGTTGAAGGTCAACCTTGGTAAGGCCACTCGTCAGGTTGAGGTGGATCTCTTTGAATTTGCATTAGTAAGTGTCAAAGAAAGAATGGAAAAGGATGGTAAAGACAAAGCAACCTTAAAGGCTGAAAACTAGCAGTTACGACTGTATATATCCAACTTCATGCATGGTACATCAAAATTCTCTGTGTTGCCTCTAGAGTTGCTAGACCTCCCCGCAGTGCAAAATCAGATGAGTCAGCTGATCTTATATGAAAATAACTTGAGAGATCAAGTGGAAGAATTTGTCATTAGGGGCTGGTGTATACTTGTAGAGATGTACTAGCTAAGGTATAGAGCCCATGACCTTCACACGGAGATTCAACAATCAGAGAAAGACACTATAGAGAATAGGCCTGGGGATGAAATCAATTTCTCTGACTTGGAGATGGCATACAATTCAGTTACCACAGAGAAGAACAAGCAACATCTTTTCACTTGGCAAGAACAACTTGCATACAAAGTGAAAGCCTATGATACCAACTATGCGGAATTGATTGAGTATTGACAAGTTGTGGTAAGTGTTATCAAGTTCGTGAGAATGTTGGTAACATCTATCCCTTTCCTTTATCAACATTGAGGAGGTGCATACATCAAGCTAGCAGAGGTACAAACACAATTCTAGGACCTAATTTATAGCAGTTTCTGCGATGACCCTGTTGGTTGTGAGTTGAGTAAGATTGCAACCATGTCAACAAAGCTAGATGATGCAGTTGCCAAGACTATTGAATATTAGCAAAAAATTGTGAGTGGTGAAGAGATGCTGAGGTGACATGTCATCATCCTGGAAAGCATTAATTTTCTAGAGGTAGAAGAAGTCAACGACTGGTTAGAGGAATTGATGACTCGAGGTGATGTGGTGTAAACACCCAATTAGGACATCCTACCCCTCCAAAATAGCATTTATAACAATAGGAGTTTACTTGATGCCTCTTTCCAAGTTAACTCACTATCCCACTGATCATGCATGTATAATCCCATTAATTGTGGATCTCTATTTTCGAGGTACTTTGTATATTGGAGTTCACTTTTATTTTAGAGTCAGTTAACTGAAGTAGACTTTCCAGTTAACTACTAGGTCACCTACTTTTAGACATAGGAATAAATCTTGTAGATTGGCAAGAACTAAGTGTTAACTCAAGGAGATTTTAGGGTTGCCTACTCCTTTGAGCTTCTATAAATAAGAGCCTTTGCTCATTATTTTGTAACTTTTATTACTACACAAAATTCTTGTGTTGTTGTGCCATCAAGCTTGCAAGTCAATATATGTTCACTCTTGGATGAGAGTTGTTTGGTTTGATAAGCAATTGTGTATGATTTCATCCCTTTCATGTCCCAAATCTTTGTAAACTATTGAGTGAGTTTAAAGAAATAAAATCAAAAGTTTCAAGATCAATCAATGTCTGTTTTTATAATCTATTGTTTCAATCTACCCCTCGATAGGTGCTGACACCTCCTTGGGAGTTTAAAGATTAATGGTTATTGTTTGATGTTGTCTTATGATCTAGATTTCAGCCTGCACCTCAGATAGGTGTCATCACCTCCTCGATAATATTGTTATCCAATTCATCATTCTTTGTTGTTTCTAGTAATCTAAGTCTCAACCTACAACTCAGATAGGTATCGTCACCTCCTTGGGAATCCTGAGATTCAGCTTATCATAAAGAGTGTGTGCTTGCATAAGACCTTATTCCAGCATAGATATGAAATTTCAGAGCCTTTAGATGCATTTTGAGAGACGGTTGGCCCAAGTGATCCAACCATTCCATTCACACTCCTATATCCTACTACTCTGTTTATCTTGAGGAAATAGGATAGATTACAAGTTAGCTTAGTTGTAGTTAAGATCTGCAGAAACTAGATAAAAATTTGCAATGCATTGTGTTAATGCACCCTTGTGCCCTATGGTTGAGTAAAAAGATAGGAACATTAGTCCATTTTACTTTTATGCAAACATCAACAAAAAGAGGGAGCTTCCCCTCCATAACTTGAAGAGCAGTCATTACACATTGTGCATAGTTGTCTGTTTCCAATTAGCACTCCAGAGGTGCTAATTGAAACACCAACAAAGACCAACTGCTATAATCTAATATGTAACTGCTGACACCACAGGCTAGCAGGTTCTTGGCTCTAATACCACTGTAAGTTCCCTTGCCTAATTCTAACCCAAATTTTCTGATTTTTAGCTTTAGTAATTTTTTCAAACACTTGGCATGTAAACTATCCCAAAGCTGATTAAGGTTTTTGATTTTGTTTCTCTTCTTGATTCAATGATGTTATGAGTAAAATAACTAACCAATCAATAGAAAATGCTTGCTAATGAATCTAAAATGAAACACAAGTGTTTTTCGACTTTTTCCAATACAAATAAATGACTAAAAACTAAACAAATATGCATTTACAACAAACTAACATTTCGTCAAACATGTCATGTGCAACCTCCCAACTCAAGTATTATTGCATATACTATCTCCAAATTGATTACAATATTAGTTGCCAACTTTTGTAGCAGTTTGCCAACTAGAGATGATTCTCCAATGCCAAAATGAGAATCTAGTATGACTGATATAAATCTAATTACAATCTGCTTTGCGTACAACCAATCACCCTTATGAAGAAGATGGCTTCTACAGTATTAAAACTCTACTATGCAATGCCATGCTATTACCTAGCAACAACTACATGAAATGGAGCTTGGAAATATTGTTGGTTGTTGAAGATAATGCCTGAGAATGGAAAACAAACCAACGCCAAATTGTCCTCTAATGATGAAATTGCTGCCACCAAAGGGTAGCACCCAAGTTTGACCAAAAACATCCAAATTATGGTAGAATAACCTTCAAAAGGTGGAATCACCCTCCAAGAGTGTGGTGCCTAGGTTAGGGCATGAAACCCTAATGCAAATATTTTCCAACACACCAAAACCTGCTTCAAAAATGATGTGCTCAAGTTTGCTTCAAATTAGCTAGGGTTTGTTGTTCCAAAGTTGTAAAATATCACCACAACAATCTCCAAAAAGCAATTGAAACCTTCCCAAGTGTGGCACACCAATATAGGGTGAAACCCTAATGAAAAAAATGGTCTAAAAGTGCCACCTTAGAATTCTCCAAAATTGATTTCAATATTTGAATCGTAAAAAGACTTCAAAAACCAAACCCTAGATGGGTGAATCCTCCATGACAAGTGCTTAGGGTTTATTGTTACAAATTTATGAAATAGCCTTCCAAAATGGATGCTTGAATCTACTCCAAGGATGACACTCCAAATTAGGTCAAAATCCTAATGAATTCCCTTAGGGTTTGGAAACCCTAAATAGTTGAAACAACCTCCTCCAAGACTGAAATACAAATCTAAATATGCAATCAGGTTCTTCTCATAAAGTTGCCAATGAAGCACAAGTAGGTCTCCATGATGAAACCTCCACAAGGATGAGCTAGGGTCTCATCCAACTCATCTTATTCCTAGGGTTTTTGTCCTTGGAATGAAAAAAAACAATATAGCTAGTTGAGATAATTCTCAAGAGAAAATGAAATATCAAATGGAATGAATGAAATGACTCCAAAGTCTTCTATTTATAGCCACCTTTCCTCCCTCACTTGGTCAACCTAATTCTAGTTGCTTTTGTCATTTTCCTTGGTTGCCCTAATCTCCCTTTTTTTGATAACTTTTCAATTCCACAAGTGGTCACCCAACTTTAGTGCAATAAAATAATATTTTATTGGCTTTTACTTAAATATTCCTTTTTAATGTAATTTCACCTCATAAAAAGTGACATCCCACAAAAAGGAATAAACTATTAATTTAATTGCCTTTATAATTTCACTATTCCTTTTTAAAGTGAGTTCACCAAAATAACTCTAGAAAGTAATGTAAGTTAAGCCAAAAATGAATTGTCTTCACCCATTCATCTTCAACCAATTGAAAAGTCATTTTTGCCACTTTGGCTCAACCTGGCATTCCCTAACCACTTGATTTAGCCTACGGGAATGAAGAATAGGCTAATCAAATCATGATAGGTGATTACTCGAAGAAAGAGGACATTACACTTTGTCAAGCTTAACTACCTCTTATGAGTTGTAACCAGTGTGCAAGGTCAATGAGAGGTATTTAAGCATATTAGCCATGAAAAAATTTCCCTAATTTTCCAATATGTTTTATAGTACCTCACATGTCTTGCGAAAGTTGCCTTGTGCAAAGCTCTTAGAACCTTTTCTTTCATTTGAGATTCAAGAGTGAGATAGATTCTCCCCTTGTAGAAAATGAGAATTTCCTTAATAGTATAATTATCATCCTTCACAATTGGATCAATCAGATTAGTCATAAAAGCATTCTTAAGATATGTAGCCATAATATTAGTTTTCCAATCAACAAAAATGACAAAATTAGAACATAAAATTGGTTTTCTAGAAAGTGAATCTGCAAGGACATTGTTCTTACCTTTAACATATTCTATATCAAAATTATAAGCTTGAATTTTACTTACTCATTTCTCTTGCCTATTATTTAAATCTTTTCAGTTTAGAAAGAGCACAATAAGCTATTGTGATCAATCTTAAACATGAACTTGCTAGACACTAGATATGGTTGGAATTTGGCCAAAGTGTGTATAATGTCTACCATCTCTTTGTCATAGAATGAAAATTCTCTTTCGGTGTCTTTTAGCTTATGGATCTTAAACACTATAGGATATTTGGTTTGCATCAAAACCGCTCTAATTCCTTCAACTAATGCATCACATTCTAAAACAAAAGGAAGTAAAAAATTAGGAATAGCTAAAATGTGACAAGAACTCATCACCCCTTTGAGCTCATTAAAAGATCATTGTGTTGCCTTGGACCATGAAAATGCTCCTTTCTTCAACAAATTTGTTGATGGTACAATTAACCATGAAAAACCTTTAACAAACCTTCTATAATAGTTGTAGAGACCAAAGAAACCCCTTAGTTATGTTAGTGTTTTCTGTGAAGGTCAATCTAGAATTGCTTGGATTTAATTGATCCACTTGCACTCTTTTGGCACTAATTATGTATTCTAGGTATAACATCTCTATTATTCCAAACTCACATTTGTATCCCTTAGCAACTAATTTTTGTTGTTCCAAAATTCCAAGTACCTCATTGATATGCCATAAGTGGTCTTCCTAGGTTTTTTATAGATGAGGATATTGTCAAAAAAGACTAGCATCCTTAATTGCTTAATGAATACCTAGTTCATGCAAGATTGAAAAATGGTTAGTGCATTTGTTAGTCCAAAATGTTAGTGTTTTGTAGCTTCGAGAGCTATTTTTTGAAATAAAATGTAATCAAGGCAGGTCAAGCCCTCTTGTTTCATAAACAAAATTATATTTATTTCTAGCTCGGCCCTAGAAAGGAGGATGCCTAGCTTGGTATATAAAGAGGATAGAGTGCTCTCATTTATTCAATCAATTCATCAATTCCAATTCCAATTCCTTCAGCAGCAAATTCACAGTCAAGAGGAGCAGATTCGCTTCAAGGAGAAGAGAAAATATTTTGTATCTAAGGAATTGACACTATATTTAAGTGCAGATCTATTGTATGAAATTCACCTCTTCTAGGGCCTGATCTTGTGTGCTATTTCTACACATATTATTCTGATTTATAAAGATAAATTTTTGTGTGGGTTTTTCTCCCTCGAGTAGGAGGGTTTTCCTAGGGTAAAATGTTGTGTTCTTTGTGTTGAGTTTTCTACTTATTACATTTTGATCCTAAAATTAACATGGTATCAGAACAAGATTGATAAGTTCAGTCAGCATTGCTGGGAAGATTGTGAAATGCATGATGCCAAGAGGAAATTGGTTTTATGAAGGTGTGACAGTACTATAATTTCCATCGAAGCTTGAAGTATTATTTCTAGGCGTGATTCATAGAAATAAAAGAACACCCTTCTCTTGAACTGACAAAGATATGTGTGGTTACTCATAATCATCGAGGAGTAGGTAAATGTGACAATTGCAGTTTGTATATGTTATACAAGGATTCAAAGGTTGTTTTAATGGTGGAACTTCCCCTGGAAGAATGGCAGAGTTTAGTCATAACAAGTATCTTCATAATATTTTTTCTTTTGGATATATGGAGAGCGCACTCAAACATTTCCCATTGGATTCTAGGAAAGAAAGTGATGTTGGGTTTGACCATCCACATGGTGTATATGATTGGTTTCTTCAAATCAGATGTGTAGTTAATTGCAAATAAACTCAAGATTTATGGGGCAAGGCTTTCACTCTATGTATTTGCAGGCTGTTTGTTGCCAGGAATGGTAGAACCAGGGTCTATATCACGCTACTTCAATATTGCAACCATTTTAGGAAGTTTGGGTTTCCATATTTTCATGGAGATTAAGAAGAACCATTTTCTATGAAAAAAAAAAGACTGGAGATGGTGTAGTGTATATCATGGAGTTTTGAGAACCTCCACTTTGTTTCTTTTCATGTTTTTAACTTTAGTAGTTTTAGCTGGGAAGGCTATTCGTAAGAGGCTAAGAATGACTATACCCATAAGAATGAAAATGTTCCAAGAGAGATTTAAAGTTGAGGTGCTCAAGACAAGGATCATAACCAGAGCTTTTCAACCAGACTATGTGTTGGCAAGATCACTGTGCAACACCATAACAACATTCGTTGCCTTTATTTGTGATGTGGGTTTTGTGTTCAAAGTGGTATCTTTGAAATTTGCTTCTGGCGATGATGATGATGGAGATGATGAAGGGGATTTGTCCACTTTGATATTTTGGCTTCAGTGCATTTTTATTGTAATAGGATCTGCAGTCATTTTCTACAGATGGCTCATTGTTGTGTTTTATTTTTCAACCTCTGCTTGGATGAGGTCTAGAAACTTCATTTTTGTGCAGACTATTGCCTTTGATACAAGAGTGTGTGAGCTGATATCAAGGCTTTACCCAATGTTTTGGTATACCAACAAACAAATTCCAACAATGTATATAAAAGTTAGCTTGGGTATACCATCATCCATCTTGAGAACAATGTTGTGGGGAACTTTAACATTTTTATCTGCAATCCTATTTCTTGTGCCCTACCTTGTGTTCTTTATGATCATATTAATTGGAATTTTCCTGATAGTTGTTGTGTCATTCATGATTCATTTGTTGTTATACATTAGCATATTGTGTTGGTATTTTTCATCTATGTTGGTGTTTCATAGCAAGATTTTGGGTCGGTGTCTGTTTAGAGTGGACATAAGTATTTGCCAGTTTGTGACTAAGGAAAGAGAATTTTTAAAATATACACAAGATTTGGAGAAAGTTTGTATGCCTGGAGAATTTCCTACTAGCCTCTGGATTGCTGATGGGAGGTCTATCAATCAAACAAGACTTAGTTTTCATGAAGCTTATCAGAGAGGATAGAGCTATACAGAGCTAATTGAATTGACTAGAAGAAGTGTGGATACAAAACATGGTCTTGAAAAATATGTATATATGCTTGAGGAAATATGTTCCATGATTTTCAAGGGATATATTCTGGGTATGAGGGAGCCCATTTGGAAGATGACAACATACTCCATAGTTATAGTAATTAAGAAACTTTAAGGATGGATTGAGGAGCAAATGGATATGGACTCATCCCTCGATTACACTCCTGTCATTTAGAGGGAGTTAAATTCTAAGAATTCAAGGCATAACTTGAGGGCATGTCTGGGAAAAGGATTAAGGTTTTGAGATCAGTCAATGGAGGGGAGTTAACTTCTAGAGGATTTCTTTGCAATTTCTGAGGTAGGGATCAAAGGGGAATTATGTGATTCACTGAGAAGAAATGAAGGTGTCAGCTAAGTGGGTTACAATGTTGCAAGGCCAGGTGCTAAATTCCTTGGAAGACCTCTTCAGCTATAGAGAACACATTTGCACAAAATAGTCAATTTGGATTTCACATTGGTAGCTCCACAAACCTATCCAGAATAGGGTGATCTGGGATGAGGTCAAGAAATACAGTCTTGAACTCTCACAATTCAGTAGTGTCAGAGGTGTTGGAAAGGGTATGTGTAGGATCATGATGGGCCAAAAAGTGGCGATATGTAAGTGATATGATGGCCCATGTGGCTGGAGACTTTTTTTTACCCAAAATTGATGAAACGAAAAGGGTTTTCAAAGGAGATTCTCAGCTTTCCACCCATATAAATTATTGTTTACTTTGAATTTAATAAATAATTATTATTTATTTTCTATTTGAATTATGACTAAAGTCCTGATTGATGGGATGATTGAAAAACATCTATAGCTTTCAAACGGTATCAAATTTTTTGAATCTGAAACATGCATCACATTCTATGCTTCACATACTATAGGATTAAAAAAATAAATTTAATTTTATGTAGTTTTGACCAAGTTAAGGTGGTTAGACGTACGATTTTTTTATATTTTTTGAAAGTTGTAATAAAAAATTCATAATTAAATATTTACTTGGAAAAAAATTACAAAAAAATATGCATCACATCGGGACATGAGTCCTCTACTTATATCTAAAATATTATAAAAAATTATTATCATTTTATTGTGGTTAGGGTGGTCAGACAGACGCCTACTTCTTATTTTTTCCCTGAAATTTAAGTACTACTACATTGAAATTTCAAATTTTCACCAAATAATTTTTTTTTTTTAAAATAAACCTAGTAGTTTAGAAACTACATTCAATTTTCTACAGATTCTATTCTTACGTATTTTTGAAATAATATAGATAACTTATTCAAATTTTTGCGTCAAGTTGCCTAACTCTGATTTTCTGAATTTTCATTGCCACTTAAGGGCTTGTTTTTTCCATGATGATCCTGCACATACCCGAAACCGTTCCTCTAAGGCAAACATTGTAGGCAATCTTGGATGAGGAGGTCAAGAGGTTGATGCAAGTACTTGGAGCTTCAGAGGGAGTCACATCATTAGGAAGATTTGTTGTAATGTATATTTCTTTGAGACAAAAAAATATGAAGTGAAAGCCCTTGTAGTATATATTTCTCTGAGACGGAGAAATATGGGGTGAAAGCCCTTGTAGTGTACATTTCTTTGAGATGGAGAAATATGAGGTGCAAGCCATTGTTCATCTCTGAGATTGAGATGAGACTTCATGTTGAGAGACTCCATGACAACATCACATTGAGAGACTTTGTGATGAACCCTTGTACATCTCTGAGATTGAGATGTGTTTCTTTCCACGCATGGGAGTAGCCATTATGGACGTCATGTTGAGAGACTCCATGATGACATCACGTTGAGAGACTCCGTGATGAACCCTTGTACATCTTTGAGACTAAGATGTGTTTTCCACAAATGGGTGTAGCCATTGTGGACATCATGTTGAGAGACTCCATGATGAACTCTTGTACATCTCTGAGACTGAGATGTGTTTTTCCACATATGAGTATAGCCATTGTGGGCGTCATGTTGAGAGACTCCATGATGAGGATATTTGAAAATACCTCCCTTGCTAAGAGGGAGTGTTAGTGTTTTGCAGCTCTAGGAGCTATTTTCTTAAATAAAATGTAATCAAGGCAGGTTGCCCTCTTGTTTCATAAACTAAATTATATTTATTTCTTGGCTGACCTTAGAAAGGAGGTTGCCTAGCTTGGTATATAAAGAGGATAGAGTCCTCTCATTTATTCAATCAATTCATCAATTCCAATTTGAATTCCTTCAACAACAGATTCACAGTCAAAAGGAGCAGATTCGCTTTAAGGAGAAGAGCAGATATTTTGTATCTAAGTAATTCACACTATATTTAATTGCAGATCTATTTTATGAAATTCACCTCTTCTAGGGCCTGATCTTGTGTGCTATTTTTGCACATATTATTCTGATTTATAAAGAGAATTTATTGTTGGGTTTTCCTCTCTCGAGTAGGAGGGTTTTCCCAAGGTAAAATGTTGTGTTCTTTCTGTTGAGTTTTCTGCTTATTACATTTTTGATCCTAAAACTAACACAAAAAGCATGACCAAGAACTCATAATGTCTATAGTGACATCAAAATGTTGTCTTGTGAATGTCTTCCTTCCTTATCTTAATTTGATGATAACAGGTAAGCAAAGGTCAATTTTAGTTAAATTGAGCACTCCATGTTTGATTAATTCATCAATCTTGGGTATGGGATACCTAATTTTGATTCTCTATTTCTTTTGTCTTTTTCATCTTTCCTACAATCAAATAGGATTGAACTTTGTCTAGAGTAGATTTAATCTCTAGAGTTATGTTCTCACATGCAATAACACCTCCTGCTACACCCCCTAAAATGCCAAGCAAGTGGTCCATTACCCTTTTTAAATTTCCAATAAAATCTTTCTAACACAAATTACATTTTAGATTGGTACCATTGTGGGTTTACATGTTTCCATCCTTAACACTTGACTTTTTCGGATCCATTACGTGTTATAAAAGACATAATAATAACTACCAAATTATAAAGTTCAAATCAATAACAAACTGATGGACCCGGTATTAAGTTTTAATAATTAAAGATTTAATTTAAATATTATAAATTTTAATTATTAAAATTTTAATGTATTGAATAGAGCTGTATCAAGTCTCAATCAAGGTTTATTGGCTTTATCTTAATAAAGAGAGTTATATCAAATTAAAACACATTATCTATCAATTTATGTTTTACTTCTATAGAGTTACCTCTGTTGGATGCGTAAGGGAAGCTTGCATTAGTTCTTGAAGCAGTGATAGACTTCAGAGAACACACATTGAAGAAAATGACCATCAAACAATACCTGGTCAAATGGAAGAATTCATCAGCTGAGGATGCCACTAGGGAGAATGAGTAGATATTGCAGCATCTAGACTTGCAATTTCTTGAAGACAAGCAATTTTGGGGAGGGAGGACTGTAATATCCCCTTTTCAGACCTAATCTATTCAATGACCATTAGCCCATTTTCAAAGTTCTCGTAGGTTAAGTGGTAAGGCAAGGGTACTCCAAGATTCTTGCAGGATGCAATGGCAACAATTCATGGGTTCTTTTGTTGGCATTGAGCTGAAGGGATGATACTAGTCTTAATGACACTCTTCACAGTGTTTTTAGATTATTGCGATGTTCTCCAAAATTCTTGGAGAGCACATCTATTTTTAGCAAGTCAACAAAATGACTTCATTCATTCAATTAGTACCTTTGTATCTCATTGGTGTAGTCAAAATTGGATTCCGAGGTGATTTATAAATTCTTGTCACTCGGGGTAAAATATTTTAATATTTCAATTAAGTTCTAATGTTTAAATTATTATTTTTCATGACTTGAGTGCTCCAAATTTTTGTAAAGTCAAGAATGCCGCCAAGTTGGATTCTTAGGTTGAAAAGGGGGACGTTGGACATGAGAGAGAATATTATTATTTGAAAAAGGCATTTTTCAAAAAAAGTGAATTATTTTATTATTTCAAATTTGTAATATCTCCCTCTTAAAAGCTATAAAAGGAGGCGTGGGGTAGCTCATTTGTTCACGTTGAAGAATGATAAAAAAGTGTTGTCAGTTTGGAGTTGGATTCTCCAAGTCTTTGAGGATGATAACCTTCAAGGATTGTTTCTAGTTTCAGAATTGAAATACATTCCCTAGCTAGACTAGTTGGTTCCTTTCAAGGATCAACATTGGAGCATATTGGTGAAATTTCAATTTTGATTTTTAGTGATGGATTGCTTTGAAATTTTTTAAGCATTGCTACTGACATATTTCTACCATTCAGCCTGTTGAAGTTTTGACATTTTCCAGTGTTTTGTACTTGTTGTCCATACCATTGCAGGTATAGGTTGTACCTGTCATTTGTTGGTGCAGATTGGAGTTTGTAGAATCATCTTTTGGGTATTGATACATTAGATTTCTTAGCATCGGGCAACTAGGAAGGGTGCATTTCTAGAATTTTGGCAGAAGAATTTGATTTTTTGGAGCAAGTCGCCTCATATGCAAATCGTACCATGCTAAATAGGGGAGTGTAATGTTTCTAGGGGGAATTGCCCCACCTTCATTGCCTTGTTGAGCTTCCTTGATGGTGTCTAGACCTCTCTAGGCCTTTGCAAACAATTCCAAGGTGATCTTGGGTGTATTGGTGAGCTCCTTGGGTGGTGTGCCAGTTGCATACTTGCTGATTTTGGTGTATTAGACATGTTGTCCTTCATATCAGACCTGATGCAATTCACTATCAGATTGTTTCAGACCCTCATGTTCTCGTAGATTGAGGTATAATCACATTGTTCTGCTTGGGTATTTATTTTTTATTGTTTGGGGTTCATTTGTGGGCTAATTTCATCTTCATTTCATCTCAAGTTGTAAACAACAGTCATATATTGTTCATGAACTGAATTGTAATGAGCTCATATTGTAACACTGATTGATAGTACCATCAGTGACTTAGCTCTTGTTTGATTTGCTACTTACCCCACTGAATAAGTGGCATCATTTTCTTATCCCACCGAATAAGAAGTTACATTGTACTGACCCTGAATAAGTGGTCATTGGTTTTTTGCTCACCGCTGGAAAGCAAAAGAGCTGATTTGATTTCATTATTGTATTAGCCTGCCCACTGCATAAGTGGATGTGCTCTACTCACTCCACTGAACAAGTGGTTTACTTTTAGAAGCAGTATAATGTAATCTTTGTCACCACATGCTCTGACCTTGCTCACATTAAGAACTGGGTGATCAAAAAGTGGAAAGAAGTTGATTAAATTGATTATCATTGCTTTATGTTTGATGCTAACAAGTTTTATAAAATAAAAAAAAAAAAAAATTAGGGGTGGTTATTACACTCACAACCATTAAAGGTGTTAGCACCCAACAATTATCTATTGTAATGAGCCTAGGTCAAACTGACCTCAATTTCTTGAATTTGCTGCCTTGTAATTTTGTCAATCACTTCGAATGCAAACTTTAGCTTGCTGGTTTTAGACTACAGTCCGATGGTATGCTTGAAAAGTATCGATGAAATGCTTCCAATGCTCATGAATCGACACTACAATGTTTAAATTATCATCTAGATGCACCAATGAATTATTTTCATCTTCTACAATGCTCATATATGACTTCTAAATGCAAACTAAGCATCTACAGCCAACTGGCATTTTAACAAACAGTTGGTATGCATACTAATTAACCAATCATAGACTCACTCATTTACAACAATATGAAACCAGCAATGTATATCTCCTTATTGCAATATAATTGAAAAATACAATGCTCATGAAAAAGCCAAGACTCTTGGCATTACAACTGAATTTTCCAATATCTAGCAATGCTGGTAATGATGTGCATCTACAGCAGAAAAAATGACTATACTAAATGCAATACTAAATCTGATTCAATGCTCAACTACAGCTGCATGCTAAGAACTTGAAATGACCAATTACAACTAATGCAATAGATTGCTGATTAAGGCAGCAAGTAAACTATGTTGAAATGATGAAGCTAGTGCAATGATATCAATGAAGAAAAACCTGGCAATGTAATGGCTTCCGTGAAATATCAGTTTGATTCTCCTCAATTACTATGATTTTTCCTTCAAGGATGTGGCGCCTAGTTGTTATATCAACCAACGATGCCTCCTTAATTTATTTGTAATTTTTAGTGTCTCCAAACAAGGAATCGCTGCTCCTCAGACCAGCCGCCCCTGCTGTGTGAAATGAATGCAAAAATAAATTGATTTGCAGCCTTTAAGCACTCCACAAGTATCAAAAATCATCACCAAACCCTCACAAGAAGTGCGCCTAAGCTGGAAGGTGAAATCAACCCAAGATGAATGTGGTATGATAAAAAACGTGGCCTCCTCAAGCTGGTAATAATGACTGTAATGAGATATCAGACTGATTACCAATTGCTGGTAATGAAAATCGTCCCTCCAATGATGTAGATGCAATGAACAAACGAACACCAGCGATCTCCAAATTCATATCCTGCAAAATTGGCCACAAATTTTGCTCAAGTGAAATGACTGAAATGCCACCTCCAACAATGCAACCCTTCAAGAGATATTTCACTCCCTCAGTTATGCTATCAATGGGAGTTTTCGTTCCCAAAGACAATGAACAAGTGAAGAAACCCTAGGCTCCACAATGAACTTGTCAAAATCAATTATCAAACTCTTCATGTAGAGAAGCAAGCGCACATCTTCTATTTATTCTTTTCTCCTCAAGAGGTCGGCCTTTTCTAGAAGTCTCCAATAAAACATTATAATATTATATATTATAATTGCACTTTTTTATAATATTAAAATATAACTCATAAGATGCAACATGATAAAACAATATGTTAGCCAACAAAATGTTGTCAAACAATGTGTTATCAAACATATGTTATCAAACTGTGTGTTATCAAATAGCATGTTATCCAACATCCAACAAATCATAGGAAACCTCCGATTAACTCCAAAATAAATGAGTGGAAGTCAACAACTGACTAGGTAATTGTCTAAAGAAGAGTCTCCTAACCATGCTCCTTAGCCTACGAGGGTCAGGAATAGGCTAAATCCTCTGAAACTGATGCTCGTGAAAATGGAGACATTACATCTATGGTATAAAATAATACTAAAATTAGTTGTTAGGTTCGCGGTACCACCAAAATCCAATATTAAGCCCATCCAAGACATACTCAATGTTCCACCACAATGCACACCAACAATTCTAATGTCAAAAAGGATCTAAGGAGATTGAGCATAGCACACTATCTTGTATTGGATTCATAGTTGTCTCAATTACCTATGGACTAGGTCATAGAGATTCACTCTCCAAATGTATTGTAATGTCAAGTGGCAAAAATATTCTTATCATTTGTGAAATCGAGGCCCTCTCATGAATCAACAGATTAGATTTGATTATTAGATTTTGATGCAGGTCAGCCATAATGAATGGAAAATGAAGATTTGGCTATGAAAGAGCAACCATTTCATCTTCCATCATAGTTCTTTCCCTTATATAGCATTGTGCATTCATATGCATTTATGTAGATAGCTAGATAGAAGGAGAAAAAAAATTGAAGATAGAGAGCCATTCATCTCCTAGAATGCCATTAATAGAACATACCAATTAATTAAAATATTGTTATAATTTTATAACTTTTCTATGCAACATATATGAATTCTTATTTAATATTCAATTCCACATGTAACCACAATGTGCCACATCTGAGTTTTAAAGTGTTGTATCATGTGTGACCTCATATAATTCCAAATAGGGTGATTTTCATATTAGAAAACCTATCCTATGTGTTGTAAAACTTCTTTTTATTTCTTAATTTTGGAGGACTTATCTTTACGATGCTCTTGCTTTGAGCAGCAAGGATTCTTGAACAACCATTTGGCAATTTGTGAAGAATTTTTTCTTCTGCTTTGACAGATTGTATAAAGCTTCCAATTCAGATATCTAGTCATAATAATTCTGCTGCATCTAATAGGTCTTGGTGAAATGTATGTTCTAATTTGGCTAACACTTCAAGAATGGCTGATTACCATGTTTCTCAAAATTCTGATGTTTCTCTCAGAAACTAGATATTCACTCAAATTAAGCAAGGTTTAGGAGCAGATTGATATTAAATCTCTCAATTCAAACCTTAATCTTCAACAATAAGTTTTCTAGAGAATGGGTTGGGCCATGCCATTGATCCGAAACATGTACCACTGATGGTTTTGTTTTAATGAAAATTCAGTCAAAGAACTTCCAAAACAAGGTTTGAAAAGTACAAAGACAAGAATTTCAAAAAAGCAAACAAAGAAAATGACAGTAGTCATGTAAAAGTTAGATTATCTAGCTATAATGGAAGACCATCTCCAAAATAGTGGAAGCTACTTCAAACTGAATATTAAAAAACCCTTTATCCAATGGTATGAAGTTAAAAAAACCATTGTGAATTCATCATTAACAAATGATTTGAAAGAAAAGTGAATTGAAGCAAGGAAGTTACATCCAAGATATAAGTTTGGCGAAAGCTTCAAAAGCAATGAGATCTGTCAAGGGCCATTGTAGACACGAGGCATTGTTCTAGTAATTATTAGTCAGAATATTTGGAAAGAAGCTCAATGCCTAAGTAGGTAACAATTTTTCAATTAGTACGGATAGCACATTTTTAATTATTTTGTAAAGGATAAGAAAGTAGATTATTAGGATACCCTCTTGAGTTTCGTACCTTTTATCTGTTTACCAAGATTCCTTTATCCAAAGATATTAGAATCATAAATGAAATCACTGAATAAGAAACAAAATTAATTTCCAACCTATGTTTAAGACTTTCTTTTTTGGCTTTTGGGACTATTGCAATGAGCTAACCGAAGATGTAGCTATAGGTCCTCTGTTGTCTTCATTCATTGCTGATATCTTTATGGAGCATTTTGAAGACTGTGCTCTCTCCTTTCAATGAAAACCAACATGTTGGAGAAGGTATGTTGATGACACTAACATAAGTTGGCCAAACAGAAAGAGGAGTCCCATTATTGTGTCAACAACCTGTTCGTCAACATAAAATTCACTAAGAAAATGGTAAATAGATGGTCCTCTTGCTTTCTTAGATGTACTATTAAAAAGAAGGAATGATGTCTATATCCAGATATGTAAGCTTTTTCTTTGAAAAATAAATAATTTTCAGGTAACCTCTTAAGCAAAGAGGAAATGTTGCAATCAACAATTCATGCCATTTTAAACTAAGTAGTCTTTACTCTTACTTAGAAATCGTAAGTGAATCTATATGAATGTCAGTGTTAAAGAATTAGGTCTAAGGGCTTTAAATTATCCTCATTGTAAATGCTTTCCCATTAAATGGACCCTACCGTTGTTATTAAAAATGTGAATATAAAATCAAGAATCACAGAGCACTGTAAGCAAAGAATGGAGGGCGACTCCAAGGAGACAAGATCACAAAAAGATAAAATGACAGAAAGATACAAAATCTCTCTCCTGCCTCCCTATGTCCTCCCATATCTTATAAAATCCAATATTTATTTTCACAATTTCTTATAATAATTGCCATTTTCCATCTTTTAAAATTACTGAGCAGTATAATTCCTGAAACTTACCCAGGACACTTATTTTAGCATGATATTTTTGGTAGAAATGATTGTATCCTAAAATAATTGTATTGATATATTGAATTTATACATATAACGAAGGACCCGCACCAAATTTTAAGACATACAGAAGAGGTTGTGAGATGAACTTCTTGTCTGAGCGGAAGAAAACAAACAAACCTGACTGGTCAACTGATCTGCCAGGAAAAAGTCAGGAAGTGAAACCTGCAATGTATAGAAAGGATTACCTATCAGTTTTCCTAGAAGTGAGTTTAGATTGTGAATGCAATGATAAGAAATGAAGATAGTGTGTACCTTGTAAAAAGGGACATATATACAGTGAAGTGCACTCCGAAGCAAGAAAAGTCGGCTTGACTGATAAAAAAATTTGAAAGGTAAAAATAGTGCTAGCAACAGAACCTGTAAGTAGGCCAGACATTGCACTCAAATAAGAAGATCAGTAAATATTTGCAATGTGAAAAATAGTTCTCCTGAATATAAAACTAAGCTTGTGACCCTCTATGTCATCTAATCTTTCTAAGATTCCACTTCACATCTCTTGCATTTTATTATACCTTGTTTGGTTTATTTCCATGTTTAAGTTCAAAATAAAATCTCAATGGAATAAAATCTCCAGGTGTTGACAGAGTCTTTGTATCCATGTTTAAGTTCAAAATAGCACCAGCCAATGTCATTACGGAGAGAGCTGTGGTGATTAGAAAAACTTCTCTGAATCCAAGCTCAGTCCCTAACTTAAATTCACATATGAAGGGGTAGTTGATTCGGAAGCGTTGCCAAAAGTACAAATCTGCTGCATACATGAACATATGTACGAAAATAAAGCCCAACATGCTGTGACAATTTTTTTTTATAGATCTCGTTCAGAGAAAGAAAATAACTGAATCCCAACATACTGTGCCAAAAAGAAATGATAGAGAAAATTTTAAATAACTAAAGTTTTTCTAAAATAACTTGCTGGATCAAATCTGAATTAGTAATTTATTGCATATTCTTTATGGTGACACTTTGTGAATTAGCAGTGAGTCACTCAGAGAGATGCATATAAAGACAGTAACCCTGAAAATGAGAAACAAGGACCAGACAATAAGTTCTAAGCTAAACTTTCAAAGTGACTTGTATCAAGCTGAGATCCAACTTCCTATGGAAGGTAATTACGAATGTTATGGTTTGAAGCATAAACCAAAAACTGGACAGGGGAGGGACCTCATCTGAGTTCAATCTAATGGCTAGAGAAGATTAAAAGAATGCAAAAAGCAGTTATGCTAAAAAAAACAGACTATTTTCTTAAATATAGGAAACCATTTTTTCAACAACAGAAGTTAGCTGAAGTGGAGAAGAATCACATCAAGAAGGTGATTTGGAAAGTGAAGAAAGAAATAAGTGACTCATCTTTTGATGATGACTTGAGAATGAAACTCACTCCAAAGGTGATGATCCCAAGGATTTATAGTTTTCTGAAAATTCATAAAGTAGGAAACCCGTAGTGATCAATTGTGAGTAACATGGACTCTCCAACCTATAAACTAGCTGGTTTCTTAGCCAGGAGTCTGAAACCTTTTGTTGACAACATCTCTTCCTTTGCAAAACATTCGGGCATATTTTGCTAACTTCAGAAAAAGAATAAAGCAGAAAAGGATGACATCATAGTTAGAATTGTATTCTTTATACATTAAAACTCTAGCTTCCAAGGTCATCGATGTAGTAAGACAAGTTTCAAATGAATTAATTACTCGACAAGTGGATCTTTGTTCAATTTTTTTCAGTTATTGGGGTAAATAATTTATAATAGACTGAGGGGCTTTTATGGGCACACCTTCTCATCGAATGTTGCATACTTTTTTATGGAGAAATCTTGAGTGAAAGCCTTTAATACTTTCCCATTGCAATCGAAATGGTGTAATGATATATCAATGACATGAAAATGAATTGACGACATGAAATGGCAAACCTTGAGTTATTCCAAGATCATCTTTAAAACATTTTATTTTGTCCCTTTCAAGATAACACCAAATGGAACAATATATTAGGTTAAACCTTTCTTAAATTAGAAGGGGAAGCTCCCTTGTAATCAAAATAAACTAAAATAATAGAATATTAATCTTAATAAACTAAAACACTAGAACACTAATCTAGTAAGATGTGTTTTAGTTTTTATGACACACACAAAGTATTTGGTGAGTTTTGAGCACTGGTTTAAAATATTATGTTGCAAATATTTTAGGTGTTTGTTAATAATCTATTGTACCTATTTTATTCAACTTACTTAAGAAAATGCATTTTCTTCTAAATAACTAATAATTGCATGTGTCGTCTTTGGTATGAGGTAGCCAAGTGTCACCTCTCCCACATAATTTCTTTATGGATAGAAATTAGGTGCTACATCTACTAATCAAGTTGC
This sequence comes from Sequoiadendron giganteum, assembly GCA_007115665.2. Classification (NCBI taxonomy): domain Eukaryota; kingdom Viridiplantae; phylum Streptophyta; class Pinopsida; order Cupressales; family Cupressaceae; genus Sequoiadendron; species Sequoiadendron giganteum. The sequence continues at coordinate 56,727,044 of CM021101.1, read as the reverse complement.
ACCATTGTCTCTACTTGACGAGTTAACTACTCTCTTGATTGAAGTTCACTAATAACCTCTTGGACACATGTCACTATGGCTCATCCATTCAAGAGGCTATATATATGTATACATTATATTTTGGTTGATAATAAATGTAAATAAGAATAGAACAAACATTGCTTATAAATTATGTCTTATTATTTTGAGAAAAATATATGGTTAATATCTACATGTTTTTGTTTTGGGTAAATTTGTTTTGACATCCATAAGTATACACTATGGTCCATTGACAAATAAGGTAAACTAGTACAATATGGAAATCTAAAATTAAGTTTACTTTTTTATGAATTACCATCCAACTTAGTGTGCTTGATTTGTAGAATACTATTAATGGTTTTAGAAATGGAAATCACCAATTAAAAGAAATCAACAAAAGCACATGAGAATAACATAGTACACAAGATTTACATTAATAATGCAATGTCCCCGAATATGTGGTTTGAGCCTTGAATATTTGGAAATAATTCTTTTATGGATCAATTAATTTTTATTTGGCTAGGCAGACTTGGGAATTAATTTTCCATAATTTTTTTTTTTTTGAGACACCAAAATATTTATTATTTTTCCTTGGAGTTGGGTGACCCATTTGTGGAGTTTAAAAAGGGAAAAAGTGATTAAAATAATAATATTTCTATTTTTATTTTGGGGTACCCCATTTTAAAACAATAAAATAAAGTGAATGCAAAATTCAAATGGAATTTGGGCATCCAAAGTAAAATTAGGAGGGGGTTGGCGTCTTTGGGGAAAGAAGATAAGTTTGATATAAATACAAGATCTTGAGAAGGCATTTGATTATCACACATATTATTATTTTTCAGTTTGAACCAACAACTTGATGCATTCATTCTAAGGAAGAAAACCCTTGTGAATTATTGGTGAGTTGGACAAACAACCAATCTCAACATGGGAGGACTTCATGTCGGAGGTCTACTTGTGCTTCAATGGCATTTTGTGAAGGATCAAAGGCTAGAAAGTGATAATTAGATTTGTAGATCAGTTGAGCAACATTTTGGAGGGCAAATTTTGTCATGTTTGGACCTAGGGTGGAGCGCACCATTTGGAGGAGGAGCGACTAGGATTTGGAAGGGTGATTTAGTGTTTTAAGGTCATTTGTATGTATTGCAAGGGTTTCGAACCCTCATTTTTAGACTAGCGCGCCCTTTTGGTAGGGTTTTTGAGGCATCATCATTCACATTTTGCATATTTTTGACATCTTTGTATAGCTGGGGTAGTTCGCCCAACTAGGGCATATTTGGAGCAGCATCTCCTATACATTTTGGACCTGATTTGTAATAGCAGATTTTTGGGCATGTTTGCCCATGGTATTTGATGCATTTTCAAACTTTATATTTTTGATCCATAACAACAGACTTCTGTGGTTAGTTTCCCTATCATTTGGTGACATTTTTGGTGTTGAATCGTTCTCTAATTTGTCTAATAGCCCAACTATATATTTGGCATATGATTTAGTGTAATTTACATGATGTTTTAGCATGTTATGTGGCTGTCATAAGTACTTGATCATGTATGAAACAAAAGTTGTGTTCATGATTGAAAATATAATAATAATTTCTTATTTGTTCAAGCATTTGGAGGCATATATGTTTGTTGTTCTTGTTGGATTGAAGTCAAAAAATCAGATAAGAATTTTAGGGTTTCAGCAAAAAACAAAAGTGTAGAAAATTAGGACAGGATTTTGAGTTTTGAAATGAGATTTTTAAGGCAGATCCTAGTTGGGATATTTCAGTGGTATTAGAGCCTTGATCCTGCTAGCTTGGAGGGTTTATATGCAATCACCATTCAGTACTACTATCATAGAAGAGTAGGGCAGAAGGACACACAATAAGGAATGGAAGGAAGAAGTTCTAGAAGGAATGATCAACCTAATATGGAGGACCTTTTGCACACTTTTTCCTAACAACAACAATAGATGTTGCAAGCATTTCAACAATAGTTAGTGGCAACGATTGGATAGTTGAGGGTAGACCAGCATACTCCAAGAGAAAACAGTTGTGCAGACAATAACAACATGGGTAGAGAAGCTACCAATACAAGGAGAGCCACTACTGCAGTGTTAGATCGGTCACCCCATCTTACAGTCATGCAAAGGAGAGAAGTAGTATCCAAAGAGGAAGAAGAAGACACACACATAACCAATGAGGTGATGGTTGCTTATGATGAATACCAAACACTTCTAGCAGAGGTTGGGAATGCAATCACATTGAATCAATTAATGAAATAATAGAAGTAAAAGAAGAGGGGCAAGCAAAAAAAGGAGACCTCAAAGGCAACTATAGAGTAGGAAAAAGTATCCCTTTTTCACAATTAATTTGGGAATTAAATATTAAAATGAACTTAATTATGCCTTAATTTAGTGTTGTAATATGTATTTCACATATTCACATTAATTTTAGGGCGCTATTAATTAAAATGGACTTGATTGTGCCTTATTTTTGGTGTTGTAAAGTGTACCTCTTTACACTTTCACACTTATCTAGGGCTTTATTAATTAATTGAGGTTAATTTGCTTTAATTGGCCCCTTTAATTCAAATCCAAGCCTAATTAATTGCATTTTTCAAAGAGGAAACTCGACATTCATTAATGCCATAACATAAAAATTATTATTGAGCAATGTATGTCCTAAGTAAGTGACCTGTCCTCACTTGGACCTAGGACCTTAATTTAAATTATGTTTTTGACGATATTTTAATGATTTCAAATCTATATTCACATGTCAGCTTATGTTATTTGAATTTCATGAAATTAATGTTACATACATATAAATATAAGGTCATTTAACTAAGTTTCATCTATGCAATCTAAGACTTTCAAGAAAGCTAGAAAATTTAAGTTATCATAAGAGTACTTTCACAAGAGCATTTCAAGAGCATTCAAGGCATTCAAGGGCAGATTTAGTGAAGAATTATTGCAGCAATGAAGATCCTATTGTCATGTCAAATTCTTCTTGCATCATGCATGTTATTTGAGCTAATATGTTGATGTAGAATTCATGATCCATTCAAGCACTCAAGGCATTGTTTCAAATCAATTTTTAAGATCAAGATCCACATCCATCGAAGCCATTTCATGCAAGTTGCACATTTACATTTCAAGGTTCATTCAAAGGTTTGGTGAGTTGTGACATTGCTTTGTTCATTCATTATTCCTTCAAGTTTCATTGTTTCAATTCAAGGTTTAACTAGGCCAAAATAGGGTTTGACCACTGAAAACCCTCATTCACCAAAAAAAAAAAAATTCCCTCTTGATTTGTGTTTGCAAATTTAGGTGGAAGAACTCTTGAAGAGAAAAATTGAAGAAGTTGTCAAAATTGCATTTATTATCACCATTGTTGCAATTTCACGAAAATTCAACTACAAGATGTATTTCTGACTATTCAGCTATGAAAATCGGGAATCTAGAAGTGCAAACACAGAAACAAAGAACCCAAAAACCATTTTTACAGAGCCCTAGCTAGGACCCATTCACCATAGGGTGAATGATTCCTTAGTTAGCTTCAGAAAAACACTTTTGGTGATTGGTACACACCTTACCTCTCTCATATTTACAATTTGATTTCTAGTTCCATTAGTATTGAGCTTAATCTTCAAGATCCAAGTTGGAGGTTGCATTTTGGAGTTAGTTTGTTATTTTTAGTCTTTCTCCCCAAAGTGTTCTTTAATTAGGACCCCCGTCCTTACAAAAAAAAGAAATCAACAAATTCACACTTTGACTTGACTCACTTCAAGGTCGATTGTCCTTTCATTGTGTGGATCTCATTTCCTAATGAAATAAGTGGAAGATAGGTCCCTAATTAGTTCATCAACCCCATTTTGGTGAACTACCCTATTTTTCCCCTGTTTCATTTTGGTGAACCCAACATTTGATCTTGCATTTTTTGATTTAAGAGTCCAATTTCATCCTAGATCCATATCTTGCATTTAGTTGCATTGTATTGAATTGAATTGAGTTTCATTTAGGGTTGTTTAACTTGCATTAGTTTGCATCTCATTTAGGAGTTTTAGGATTGCATCTTTGCATTCTTGAAATCTAAAAAATACAAAAAAATAGTCACTTTGCAAATCATTTACATAACATTAAAATCATTTATTTGTATTTGAAAATTGAAACAAAATTGCACATCAAATTAGGTCTCCTAGTTTTTCATTTTTTCATATTTTGCATTTGTATTCAACCTTAATTTCATAGAAAATCCAAACTGCAACTTATTGTTTTAGATTAGAATCTGGAAACTACTATAATCAACTCAGAAATCTGTAAAAACATTTAAAAAAACCCTAACTTAGGACCCCATAATGTGTTAGAGTAATAAGTTATTACACTTAATTAATTATATCATACTGGTTAATTAATTAAGTCACTTATTCCTTTAATTATTTAAGCTAAACTTAGGCACATTAATAATTGATTAATTATTAAGTATACACACTAGGGTTTCCCTTTTAGGGTTTCTTGATCTCCTTCATAAGGATTGATCTCTTTGTAATAATTGATTCTCAATAGTGCATTTTTACTTTGAGGTTTACATAACATCTTCTTTGGTTCTGCATGTCTTTTGCATGTGATAGGTGATTGCATGCAGGTGATCTTGGTTTCTAACATGGTATCAGAGCTCTAGACCTACGACTACCTGTTCGTGATCTGAAGATATGGCCTTTCAGTGAGTTTCAAGTGCAAGGGTTTCCATAAGCATCTTTTCTACAAAATCTGGGGAGAACCAATTTTTCGAGACACTTTGGGCTCAAACGGACATCGCCATCGCGTTCGCAGTGCCTCAAAACTTTAGGAATGCCTGTCGTTTGGTCGATTTTGGAGAAGTTGGCCCGGAAGGCAAAAAAAAATTCCCAGGGAAGCCATACGGCCTCCTCGATATGCATTACGAGGCACGAAAATTAAAAAAATGAGTTTTTGTGGTTTTCGTGCGATGCTCCCAGCACAGAAGAAACCCGCTACCAAGCGGCCACTGGCCCGTCGCCGCCACTAGTGGCTCCCCTTGCCAGTGCCGCCAGCCTGAGTTCAGCCCCTGCGGGCCTTTGCAATAGAGTCGCGGTCATATGGGGACCAGGCCCTTCACGCCCAACCCCCGGCCGATCCCAGCACCTTGCCCTTGGTCATATCAGCGACCAGGGGCTCCATCAAATATTTTTCTGCAAGGGGGCATTTTTTGCAACGATGGCCTCCAGACCATCAAATTTAAACTCGTAAACGGATGACGTCAGCATGACGTCCATGGCCATATGGCCGTCCTTGCCCCTCCTAACCCCAGTTTGCCCTAAATGAGCAGTTTTTTTTCTTTTTGGCATAATTTGGACATACGGTATCGAAATCGGGCAAACAATATATCGTTGGAAAGCTAGTTCTGAGCACTTTCCTGTAGTGTAGTTTATTTTTCAATATTTTTTTGTTTAGCTGCATTTATTGCTGTTTGAAGTCAGATTTTATTTTATGCTTCCGAGCTCATAAAGTTTTGCCACGATCTCTGATTTTTGTTATCTTTGCGGCATTGGAAAGGTATTGAGGAGATCTATGTTGTTGTCCATGCAATTTTTTCTATATCTGTCCCAAGTTTATTGTTAATCTAGATTTGGCTCGATGGGTGTTTTGGAGATTACTTGGATGTTTTGGCAGTTGGGAGAGTGCACCTTGCATTTTTGCACTTCATTTTAGTATCACATTCATTCAATAATCAACTGCTACTTCATAGATTCCAGGGTTGTTCCCATTTGAATTTTTCAAGTGTTCCATAGCATCGGGTCTACTGTTTCATTATTATGATTCTGATATGGTTTCTTATAAACAAAAGTATCTTTCCTTGCTTGTCAGATTGCAATTTCAGTGTTACTCTACAGTGTTCTTCCAATGCTTCTTTACAACATGTCATTTCATTGTAGGGGGGTTTTGTCCCACTGGGTTTTCCTTCTCTACCTCATTCTTGCATTTGTAAATGGGTGCCTGATCAGGCTTAGTTGTCGGGACCCATATTTGCTTTCATACATTTTTTTATAGTGTTTTAACTTCTTCCTAAGTTCATCTTAAGAAGGGGGGGGGGGGAGGTGTGTTAGAGTAATAAATTATTACACTTAATTAATTATATCATACTGGTTAATTAATTAAGCCACGTATTCCTTTAGTTACTTAAGCTAAACTTAGACACATTAATAATTGATTAATTATTAAGTGTGCACACTAAGGTTTCCCTTTTAGGGTTTCTTGATCTCCTTCATAAAGATTGATCTCTTTGTAATAATTGATTCTCAATAATGCATTTTTACTTTGAGGTTTACAAAACATCTTCTTTGGTTTTGCATGTGACAGGTGATAGCATGAAGATGATCTTGGTTTCTAACATAATGTCCTCAAAATTTGTGATTATGTGACTTAATTAATTTAATTGATTAAGTTGTTCAAATAATAATAATAATTCTAAATGATGATTTAATTAATTTTTTTAATTAAAATAAAAGAATAAATTATAAAATCACTCAAATAATATTATAAAAGTGACTTAAGTGAAAAAATATTATAATGTCACTTTTGGAAATATTATTCTAGAAGCTTCTTGGAAGATCTTTCTAAAAGATCAAAGAGTTCTTTATAAGGAGTTGAGAGCTAGCCATTTGAGCATGCTTGGATTTTACTTCGCATTTCAGTTTGGAGAAGCTTGAAGGCTTTTTCAATTTCTACAAGTGTTTCATTGCAAATTTAATGGTCACTTTCAATGATCAAATTTGAAAAATAACGATTGAATTCGACTTGTCTAATAAATTAAGTATTTGATTAATTCACAAATGTAATAGCTGATGTATTATTTCATGTTGTATCGGGATTTGTGAATCAATGCAATAACTAATTTATTATTGCATTTTATTGGCTATTTGATTATTTTTAAAATAAAATTTATTATTCAGAAATTTAAAGATATGTTCAATAATGTGGCTTAACTCTCTTAATAATATTTAAAGATAAATAAATATTGCCCGAAATTTTTATTTCTTTCGCTGGGCAATAAAGTTGATATGAATATTATGTTGACCGCATTAGTTTATGAAGCTGACAATCTAAGACTTGATTTAATCGCGGGCAATGAAAGAGATATTGCTTGGGCAAAGTAATTCATTCATAAATATATCTTGTGGGGAATATTGTTCCTTGTTGGGCGATAAAGTGAAGTTGAATATTATGTCTACCGTGTTACATTTGAGCGAACTTTGGAAATATTAATCTTGCCATAAGCTCTCGAGACTCCATACGCGGGCTTCACTGACTGGATCAATTCATTTGCATCACAACTGAGATTGCTTGAGTCGCCTCTGCATTTGTTGGTGCTATGAAGAAACTCGTGGCTGATCATGATAAGAAGCTGAAACGTGACCTCCAGGGAAGTCGTCCTTTACTGCTAAGTCAAGTTGTGGCTGAGAATAGTGTTGGCGTTTCAGATTTCAATCTCATTTCGGATCGTGATCAATTCTTGAAGGCGTTGGCAAGCTTTACGAGGTTTATTTGTCTGGGCGCACCATTCTATAGAAGGTTCGATTGATAAAAAGAGGCTTTGACAGTCGCTTTGCATTCTGAGTGCTCTTGGAGTCGTCATTTTTCCTTCACAAGCTGAAACGACTTATCTTCAGGTCTGAATATATTTCTAGTGGCCTTTAATATATTCTGAGTCTTCTACCTGAAATGAAATAAGATATTTAACTGAGTTTGAATGCTACTAAGCTGTAAGAATTGTACGCATTGCTGAATGATTCATTGTAAGTCTTTGCTACCTTTATATTGCTCAGTTTTGGAGATGTAATTATTGGCAAGCTTGATGACTGTAATTCATTCATGTGCAAATCTGATATCAACTTCTGTGTTGCAAAAATGAGCTGCTGATCATGTACTTCAATTAGCTGTAATCACTCAATAGTTACTCCTATGTAATGAGGGCAATGTAAATAAGTCAAGGATCTGGAATTGGAAGAAGTTGCATATCATTTCAGTCATTTAGGAAGGTTTCGAGACTGCATGACAATTGTTTGTTGAAATGTGTTGGCATTTTAATTCGCACTTCTGGAGTGCGTATTGGCAATGGACAACTATGCATAGTGTTAACTGTCCTTCAAATTAGGAGGGGAAGCTCCCTCTTTTGCTAATATATTAAAAAAGTAAAATATTTTAAAATTTTATTTTTTTGATTCAACTGGAAGAGGCACAAGGTTAAGAAAACCAATACATTGCAGAAAAAGTTTTTTTTCTGGTTTTGTAGATTTTAACTACAACTAGGCTAATGCCAAAACTATCCTATTTCTTTTAGATAAACAAAGTAAGAGGAATTAGCAGTAGGGAATTAGTATATAATAAACTTTAAATCAAGATTCCTAAGGAGGCGGGACAACTATCTAAGGTGTAGGCTGAAATGAAGGTTATTGGAGACTACATCAAACGGTAAACTAATTCTCAGGATTTCCAAGGAGGCGGGACACCTATCCGAGGTATAGGTTGAAAGTAGATTACTAGAAACAACATTTATACGACACTCTATTTCTAAATTCTCAAGGAGGAGGGACTCCTATCTGAAGTGTAGATATGAAAGAAAGATTATTAATAACAACATCACATGATACACTTTATTTCTAAATTCTCAAAGAGGAGTGACTCCTATCCGAAGTGTAGATATGAAACAAATTTATTAGAAACAAATAAATCTAGGACAACAAATTGTATGAAGGACCTATTGCACAAATGATCGGGGTATGTGCAGGATCATGATGGGCCAAAAAGTGGTGATATGTAAGTCATATGATGATCCATGTGACTGATGACTTTTTTTTTACCCAAAATTGATGAAACAAAAAGAGTTTTTAGAGGAGATTCTCAGCTTTCCACCAATATAAATTATGCTTTACTTTGAATTTAATAAATAATTATTATTCATTTTCTATTAGAATTATGAATAAAGTCTTGATTGATAGACTGATTGAAAAACATCTATAACTTTCAAATGGTATCAAATTTTTTGAATCCGAAACATGCGTCACATTCTATGCTTCACATACTATAGGATTAAAAAAAAAATTAAATTTCATGAATTTTTGACCAAGTTAGGGTGGTTAGATAGACGAGATTTTATATTTTTTAAAAGTTAAAAATTATAAAAAAATATGCATCACATTGGGACATGAGTCCTCTACTCATATCTAAAATCTTATAAAAAATATTGTCATTTTATTGTGGTTAGAGTGGTCACATAGACACCTACTTCTTATTTTTACCCTGAAATTTAAATACTACTGCATTGAAATTTCAAATTTTCACCAAATAGATTTAAAAAAAAAAAATAAAGGTCTAGTAGTTTAGAAAATGCATTCAATTTGCTACAGATTCTATTTTTACATTTTTTAAAAATAATATAGATAAATTATTCAAATTTTTACATCAAGTTGTCTAACTCTAATTTTCTATCTTTTTATTGCCACTTAAGGGCCTGTTTTTTCTATGATGATCCTGCACATATCCATCAATCAACTAAATTTATATTAACAAAGTGAACAAGTACAAAATAACAATATTGCATGGCAAGGCGACTCGACAATTTATTATCATAGAAAAAGTTCTAATTAAAATGTGAACAAATATTGAATAGCAATATTACACGGCAAGGTGGTACAACAATTTACTATTATGAGAAAGTTAAAATACAAATGAGCAAGGGTGCTCTTATTTATAGAACTTCAAGGAGTAGGGAATCCTAAAATCTCATTGAGTTTACACTCAGTCTTGCAACACATGCAAGATTTTGTTCTTAAGTCTAAATGTATGCAACCTAACAGTTAACTGGAAAAACAACATTAATTAACTGATTCTAAACTATACTAAATGGATGTTGCAACATGCAAGTCCTTATTGAAATAAAATTCTATTGATAACTAACATCAGTTAACTAGATCCTAACTGAAAGTCCAACCTCCATGAAAGATATCCTCAAGATAGACATGCAATGATATGCGAAACAACGAGTTTAACTTGGAAAGAGGCATCAAGTTAACTGTTGTGTTTAATGTCTATCCTAAAAATTGTAGGATCTAACTGTCTGTCTACTCCAAGCCATCATGGGCTATTATCTCCTCTAAGAAATCAATAACTATCTCATCATCTAGAGGTTGTCACATGTCTCAACTGTCAATTCATTATTTGTTGGTAACTCAAACAATACTGAAAATCTTTGCACACTTAAATGGGCATTTCACTGATTGGTAACTTCTGTGGCTCCGTAACTAGAGTGATGGCCTTTGTTTCTTTTGCAACTTTACGCTTGTGATGATTTTCTTCATTCTTTTCAATGGAAGAGTTTTGCAAGATGAAACTGCGAAGTTTGACTGTGAACACTCTAATTGTGAGAAATGTACATGAACTCGCCACACAATTGTTGGCATTAAAATTCACACCTTTGAAGTGCATATTGGCAACAAACAACTATGCACAATATTAATTGTTTTTCAAATTATGAGGGGAAGTTCACTATTATACTGATATGCGTGAAAAAGTAAAATATTCTAAATATAGATATAGATTTATATATTGATAATCATATTATACCCACTTGCTACTTTCATTCCTTTTATATCTGTATATATCTTTTTTTTGCATATTTTCCCTGTTGCTATATTCAAAAATTTATTCCATATTCCTTATTTATTTTTCCTTCCATGATTCCCTTCAAACTCAAAATATATTCTTTTTATATCCTCATGGTTGAGTGAAGAGAGGCATCCTTTTGAAAAGTGATAACCTTTAGAAAGACATGGCCTTTTGTTGAGGAGATAATTGCTTCCTTTTTAAACTCATTTATTTACCCTCAAATGTTTTTATATTTCCTATCACATAGAATTGTTGTCTACATAATCATTAGTTATGCCTTTTCATAATGCATTGTTGCTTGCCACTTAGGTTAGAATAACCGTTGCACTTTTTAGAATAATTGTTGCCTATTGACATGTAAGGTAATTGCTCCTTTAAATGGATGATTATTTTCTTAAATAGATTGTCCCCTTCAATATATATTTTAAATTTATATATTTTATATTAATATATTATTATTTAATATTATATTTATAAATTTAATTTATTGTTAATATTTATTTTTTATATATTATATTGTTATTTATTTTATTTATTAATTAATTTATATTTCCAATTTCAAGGGCATGACAATTGTAGACTTTGCCTATTCCAGAGTAGAAATGGGACAACTATTGGCAGATGGTCAACACTCCCCTCGAGATTTGTGACATGGACTAATCACCGCCTGTGGATACGTTAACTTTGGCGGTTGTATCGGGCATTAAAAAATTGAGCTTTTGATGCAATGACAATCATGGGGCCAACAATTGGTATCAGAGCCAAAGGTGTCGGGTTTAAATCCCCTTGGGTAATGTTGAGTTTGGGAGATTGTTGGCAGATGGTCAACGCTCCCCTCGGGATTCGTGACATGGACTATGCGCCTCTCATGGATCTATTTACTCTATCGATTGTATCAGTCATTAACAGGTTGAAATTTTGGTGCAACGACAACCGTGGGGCCAACAACAACATATTGATGGATGATGTAGAGAAGGACTACACAAAACCAACTTGACACTTTCAAAAGACAGTTTCACTTGAAATCATGCTTTTTTGCACTCTAATGCAACTTGGTAACCTTGTCCATGAAGCCTAGAAAATCCATTCAGAAAATCCAAATTTGTGATATAGTGCCAAAGACTTTGACCAAACAATTACAATGAAGGTTTATGACTACAAATGAAGCAAAAAAATGTAGCAAACTGTCCTAAAGTTCTCTTTCCCAAATGCAAATGGAGACTCTAAACCCTACATGGATGGTGAACACATCAAAATAGAATTTCTTACAAGGTTTCATCATTTTCCCATGGTGGGAACTCAAGATATAGCATTTTTTCAATGCCTATGAACCCTAGGCAAGATTTGGGATAGTTCTACCAAAACACTTGTAAATTTTGAAAATATCAATGGATTCGAGTCAAACAAAAGACATAATAAAGTTACAAGAGCCCTTCAACCTCTCCAATCAGCCTCTAGACTGTACCATTAAGTACAAGTATGTACCACGTGATAGAACATGAAATTCATGCAAGAAAACACAGTTTTTATGTGCAAAAATGAAAGAACAATCATTAATAACTTTTACAAAACAAATAATGGCATTCCCTGCACATTTCATCAAGATCCAATGGTGGAAAATAAATTTATGACATTTTTCCAAAAATTGGAAACCCTAGGCAGATTTCCAGATGACCTGCACCAAATTGCTTATAACTTTTGAAACACTTAATGGAATTCACTCAAACCAAAAGAATATTTAACTAGATTCATGTATTCAAATTTTTCCATTAGTTTCATGCCTGTACTATACTGTACATGGCCATACCATCACAAAATCAGAAAAAAATAGTAAAAACTAGAAAAAAGGAGTCTCATTTAATGACAAATATCACTTTTCTTTCATTCCCTTTTTCACTAACCTTCTCCAACCCCCTAAAATAAAAATTAAATTGCATATTTACCATATTAAAACCCATTCCAACTGTTTGTAACTATTTCTTGATTTGCATGTAACATTTTCTTATTTTTTTTGCCACTTTGCCAAAGTGGCATGACAAGTTTTTAGTAACATTTGATAAATTTTACATTTTTAAACCAACGACCCTATTAACACTCCAAAATGGATCAACATGATCCCACATGGTTGTAAATGACCTTATTAGACACCAAAACACACAAACAACTTCAAATCTAAAGTTTTGCAACATGACTCAAAATGCATCAAATGATGCCCTTGCATCATACTCCTTAGGAAAAAGGAATCTGAGTTCCATTTCAAATGATGTTTTGATTCTCTTTCTCTTCTTCCAATTGTGTTGTATGTGGAGTTGTTCTCCATGATTTTCTTGATCTACTCTAGGTGCCTTGATCTTCATGCATTTGTATCACGCTTTCTTTTTGGACCTCCTCCTAATAATCTACTTCTCAACTACAAGACTCCAAAATTCTATTTCTCTGTCATATTCCTCATTAATTTTATCCATTTCTTCATCTTTCGTCAAGTGGGCATGCTTGAAAAATTGTCCATACTTTTCAATTTCTTTATCCAACAAATCATACTCATCACCAATAATCAAATCTACAGCTTCCTCATACAAATTCTCATGGAAATTGAAACTTGTCATGTGTCCACCTTCTTGTTTATTCCCCATCATTTCATTATTCAATTCAAACAAATTAGAATCAAAATATACATTATTTACCTCATTTTTCCTCACTGTCCCAATTTCTTTTTCATCATTTATCTCTGCCATATCCATGTCGTCATGTCCTTCTATCAAGCCTCCTTCAAACCCCTTGTTTATTTTCTCCATCTCCTCTTTCCATAAGAGATCATTATCTTCTTCATCCACTTGTTTGTCATAATGTGGATCTTCAAGTTGTGTCATCTCTATGTTTGCATTTTCTACAAATTCTTTCTCTGATACCAAAAATGATGCAAAGAAGGACTAAACTAAACCAACTTGACACTTTCGAAAGACTATTCAACTTGCAATCATGCTTTGTTACACTCTAATATTAAAACTTGGTAACCTTGTCCATGAAGCCTAAAAAAACCATTCAACAAATCCAACCTTGTGAGACAATGCTAAAGACTTTGACCAAACAATTATAATGAAGGTTTATGACTGCAAATGAAGCAAAAAAATGTAGCAAATTGTCCTAAAGTTCTCTGTCCCATATGAAAATGGAGACCCCAAACCTTGCATGGATGACGAACACATCAAAAAAAAATTCCTACAAGTTTTCATCATTTTCGCATGGTGGGAACTCAAGATATAACATTTTTTCAATGTCTAGGAACCCTATGCAGGGTCTGGGACAGTTTTACCAAAATGCTTGTAATTTTTTCAAATCTCAACGGATTCGATTAAAACAAAAGGCTTAATAAATTTAAGAGACCCCTTAAACCTCTCTAATTAGCCTCCAAGATGTACCATCAAGTACAAGGTCGTACCATGTGACAAAATAGGAAATTCATGCAAGAAAACACAATTTTGATGTGTAAGAATGAAAGAACAGTAAATAACTTTCGAAAAATATAATGAGGCCAATCGCTTTAGTGAGATTGAAGAGAAAATTACTACAAAATTTCCCTCTAGATTTCATCAAGATCCAATGATGGAAAAGAAAGGTATGAACTTTTTCTCAAAACTAAAAACCCTAGGCAGATTTCTAGGTGATCTGCACCAAATTTCTTATAAATTTTGACAAACTTAATGGAATTCACTCAAACCAAAAGAATATTAAATTAGATTCATGTATTAAAATTTTCCCATTGGTTTTAGGCTTGTAATTTACCATAAAAAAATTAGACTGAAAAAATAGTAAAAACTAGAAAAATGCAATCCCATCTCATGATAAATTTCATTGTTCTTTCATTCCCTTCTTCACCAACCTTATCCAACCCCCTAAATTCAAAATTAAATTGCATATTTACCATATTAAAACCATTCCAACTCTTTGTAATGGTCTTTTGATTTGCATGTAACCTTTTCTTTCTTTTTTTGCCACTTTGCCAAAGTTGCATGACAAGTTTTTAGCAACATTTAACAACTTTTACATTTTTAAACCAACGACCCTATTAACACTCCAAAATGGATCAACATGATCCCACATGGTCACAAATGATCTTATTAGACACCAAAAATACACAAACAACCTCAAATACAAAGATTTGCAACATGACTCAAAATGCATCAAAAGATGCCCTTGCATCAATGGACTTCATCACTAGTCTTCCTAAGGTATAGGGTAGAGACTGCATTTTTTCTTTGTGGTTGATTGCTTAATGAAATTTGCACATTTCATGGCTATCTCATTTGAGTACAAGGAACCTCAAGTGGCGGATTTATTCTTCAAATGTATTTAGGTTACGTGGGTTATCAAAGAATATTGTTAGTGATAGGGATAGTTGTTTTCTTAATGCTTTCTGGTAGGAGTTATTTAGGTTGTTAGGTACAAAATTAACTCCAAGAACCAACTATCACCCTCAGATAGACAAATAAAAAAAATAGTGAATAAGTGGATTGAGGGTTATCTAGGCAACTACGTTGCGGGGCAGCAAAAGGTTTGGGTTAGATGGTTGCACTTAGGTGAGTATTTCTATAATACCACCTATCATATATCCATAGGCATGCCACCTTTTAGAGAATTGTATGGTTATGAGGCTTATTCTTTTTCGGTTCTGGAATTTGGTGATAGTCGGGCACCTAAGGCAAAGGATTAGATACTAGAGAATTAGGATATCCTTAAGTCACGTAAGGATAAACTGCAACACGCTCAAAATCAACAAAAGATGTATGTGGATAGATACAAGACAAAGCATACTTTTGAGGTTGGAGATTTGGTCTATCTTGGCCTTCAGCCATATAGACATTTCTCTTTGAAGAGGAGTTACCAAGAAGTTGAGACTGAGATTCTATGGGTCGTACAAGATCATAAGGAGAGTGGGTGAGGTGGCTTATGAGCTAGAGCTACCTAAGAGTAGAAAGATTCATAACGTGCTTCATGTTTTGTGCCTCAAGAAGGCACTTGAACAACAAGTGACAATTTCAATAGAGTTACCACCTCTTGATGAAGAGGGCAAGTTGGTTATGATTTTAGATGAGATTTTGGATGGTCGCGAGAGGAAGTTAAGAAACAAAACCATTAAGGAATACCTTGTCAGATGGAAGGATCTATCAGGGGAAGATGCCACATGGGAGAATGAGTAGGTCCTTCAACATCCTAATCTGAAATTGCATGTGGGCAAGAAATTTCAAAAAAGGACTATAATGTCCCCTTCCAATTGATGGTCCGGATAAATTATTGGATTATCTAATTCTCGTAAGCTAATAATTAAAGCAAGAGAATTATTTATTAATTAATTAATTTTTCAAGAAAAAATTATGAATATTTTTTATTAATTAATATAATACTAAAGTGACTTAAGTGGGATTGAATATTATAAAGCCACTATTTCCCTCCTAAAGTTAATTATTCAAATATTCAAATATTCAAATAATTGGGCAGTTGTTTCATGGGAGGCTACAAAAAGGTGATTCGGGAATGAATTATTTATCATTGGATTTTATTTCATTTTATTTCTCTAAGAGCTTTCAAGCTTGAGGATTCGAGATTTCGGTGGTGAAATGAATACACCCTAGCCATTGGAGTCTGTGCAAATTTGCAAGTCTCCTCCTCTGAAGAATTTGCAAGAGTTCGATTTATCTAGGAGTATGATTTATCTAGCCAATTTGATTACATAGAGGTCATATTTTGACACCATGGTTGGCCAATACAATACTTGTTGAAAAGTTATTATTTGTGTATGATCAATTATATTAGTTGGACAATTCATATTATTCTTGGCATTCACATATTATCACTGAAAATTCATATTATTATTATTATTGGTGAATCATATTATTGGTAGATGATCGACTAGCTCATATTGCCCAAAATAAGAGATTCACATTTATGCTAGAGGTTGGTGTATTTTCTGAGATTGAAGTCATTCCAAAGTCGTCCTTCTTGTGACCAATATTGACCAAAGACAACATATTTCACTTGGAGGATTTTAGACGAGGCTTGATCCTATTATTTATTGCCACCAATATGTTGATGGGCCATCGCGACTTAAAGCTATCATGACCTCAAGGAAGAAGTTGTATTCTATATTCATGCTAATCAGAGTTTGAATAAATTCAATCTTGGCCGCATCACCTCACAATCAGACAAATCAATGGTACTCGGGCTAGAGGAAAAATCATTATATTCAAGGAAAATTTTGTCATTGTATTATCTCTGTCACAATTGTGGAAAAGTATAAGACATTGCGTATATCTTCTAGGTGTTGTTATTTATAAAGTCTATAATATTTTATAATTTCTTTAAATGTTGTTCGATTTTCCAGAATCAAAATGATTATGATATACTACCTGTGATCTTTGAATTATATGTGAAGCTCATAATGAATAAGTGTCGGTCTGAAACATAATTTCTAAAGGTTAACATCTCAATGTTGTTATGAATTATTTATCTTCATTGTATGGATAAATTGGTGAATATATGTTTCTTCAATAGAATTAATGTGCATTAAATATGGAAGTTGGATTAAATGCCATATCAACCCAATATCACATCAGGTCAAAATAGTAAGAAAGCCTTCAATCTGACAAAATGTTTGCATCTATCAAATTGTGGAAAGACAAATATTTGACCAATCTGAGCAAAGATCTTCACATAGATCACAAGATAGAGGTTTCAAGCATGTGATTGAGCTTGAGGATGGTGCCAAACCCGTCATTACTATCTATTTCCATCTAAAAATGCATAAGGAGGAGATTGAGAAGATTGAAAAAGTAACCAAAGAACTACTTGACATGGGCCACATTAGACCTAGTTCTAGTTCATTTGTGTCTTCAATAGTGCTATTCAAAAAGAAGGATGGGACCATGCAAATGTGTATTCATAGTTGGCAGACTCGTCGATTTTTCAACGAGTATTTTTGCCCTATGAGTCTTTATGACTTTAACTTCCCGAGTCTTCATGCCAAGTATTTTTCGAAAACTCACTAAGTTTTTGGTGTTTTTTTGCCAAAAACTCCCAAGTCTTTACAAAAGACTCGCCAAATACATTAAAAATGCGAAAAACACAAAAAACATCAAAAATTTGCTGAGTCTTTTTATCAAGTTTTCTTTGAGTTTTCTTCGAGTTTTTGTTGATGTTCTATGCATAATAATTTTTTTGCTTCATTGAGGCTTTTTTTTTTAAATAGTCGAAATTTCAAAATTGTTTGAAGTTGGAAATTTAGAAAAGTGGAAATTTGCATGTCATGCATGAGGGTCAAGAACTCAAAATTTTCAAAATCTGACAATTTGGGTTTGTTCAAAACGAATTTATCTACAAAACCCATATTTTAGTTTTTCAGTTTTAGGTTCTCCTAAATTTTAGGAAAAAATAGGGTTTCCTACATTTTAGAGTTTTTTTCCCTAAAATTTAGCCTTTTTTGGGTTTGTTGTGAAACGGATGTCAGTAAAGTTACTTTTTCAAAAAAACCCTAAAAAATAAGGAAAAGGCTAAAAATAGCCCAAAACCCTAAAAAAAAGGATCTTGTCACAATTGATTGAAAATTATTTTGATTGGCTTATTTTATTTCACGATCACAATGGTGAAGTTAGAATCAAGAAAAAAGTCAGTTTAAGGCTGTTGGGTCTATTTCACTTTTTTGGGAGAAAAATTAGGACCTCCAAGGTTGTCAATGGCAGATGACCAGGTGCCAGGTGTCAAAATCTAAGCTTAAAACACTCCAATGGAGATTCTATGGTGAGTTATGTCCAAAATGATGCTTCGTCTTGGAGGGGGTTTTCATTAAGGAGAAGATGTTGAATTTTTTCTAAGTCTGGAAAGAAAGGAGCACCCGTTAGCCAGGGGTGCCCTAGATTCTAGAGGCCCAAATTATCTTTTTGAGGTTCCTCACTTCCAAGAAGATTTCTCTGAAATCCTATTAACTTCACGATGAGCCTGCTAGCCAATCCATAAGATCTATCTAACTTCTGAAATTGAAGATTGAATGGAGAACAAGGGGGACGTGAAAATGACTAACGCTGGGCAGAAAAGCACCTAGAGGCTAGGGGCACCCAAATTTTTGAAGCACCATATGTGACTTTTTGATCAAATGACACCCAATTTTTTTGTCTCAAACTTGATCTGGCTTCGCAATGAATCTGTCAGCAAGTTAATCTAAGTTGTTGATGTCGAAATCAAGAGTCAAACATAAGGTTTTTAACATGGTCATAAATGTCAAAAGGAAGCAAAAGTGCCCCTAGGCGCCCAAGTTTTTCACTTGCCAAATGATGTTTATAGGAAAAGTGCCCTCCAGGAGATCATGTTCAAAATTGAGCCAGCTCCATAGTGAGCCTGTTAGCCAACCCTAAATTTTTTCCTAGTGTCGGGATTTTCCAGATGAAGTGAGGTCAGAATCACCTTCAAAATGATGAAAATTGTTGAAGTTTTTCCTAGTGTCTTGGAGAAAAAGAGCCCTGCGCCCTAAATTTTGAGGCCTCAAAATTCAGAATTAGCATTTGCCACTTCAAGGAGTCTATTTTCATTTTTGATCCTGCTCTTCACCGAAACTAAAAACCAGTCTATTGGACACATCAATCAATCAGAATTAGTGATCAAACATAGCCTCCAGTGATGTTTTGTAAATGAAAATTCTCAAAAAAATTCTAAGTCTGAAGTTGGTGTATACAGTCAAACTTTGACTTTTTGAACTGAAGTGAACTTGGACACCCTACAATGGAGGAGGTTGTTAACTCAACTTAAAATAATATTAAATCTCCAGTTTAACTTCTGAGTTGACTTCAACTGGACTTAATTTTGCATGCTTTTGCATGCATATGGCCGATAACTGAAGTGCTTCAAGGTGGCACCTAATTTAGGGCTTATTTTTCATGCAATTAATTAAAATTGGGGTCCAATAGCATTGTGGCATCCAAAATTAGGGATTTGCATGCAAGTGTGACACCCTAACTCATAAATTTTATTTATTAAGGCATTTAGGCATCCATTAATCTCATCACAGGTGGAAGAAAACACATATTTTCTCGTGCAAGGAAGATCTGAAGGCGCTTTTGGTGACATTTTTCAGTGTTCTTCGCAGTGCCAACTCCAAATTTTTCAAAGGAATTATTTTCCATACTTCATCATTCGAGTGCATACTTTCCAGACTTCATCATTTGAGTGCATACTTTCTAGAATTCATCCAATCTCATTCAAGGCATAAGCGTCATCTTTAGAGGCAGAATAACTTATATTTTATCTCTCTAAATTCTTTTATCCTTGACTTAGATTCTCTTGCATGTCAAATTAAACGACATCTTTTTCAGAATTTGGTCATCTGGGTTCACTTAGTGCAACATCAACAACAAAACCCATGTTCCAGATTTTTTCGTGAAAATTGCCTCGTTACTTCACATTTTGAAATACTACACTTTTTTCTCAAGATTCTTTTGCATGGCAACAAAGAAGTCAATTTTTTGAAAAACAAAGATTCTCGTTCTACTCAGCTCATTCACTCCTACAATATCCATGTACGAGTCTTTCTCGAAAAAAAAATCCTGAGAATCCCCTACGACCACTCAACTTCTAAACTGAAAAATCTTTGCATGGCTTAGTAAAAATCATTTTTCCAAGTTTCTGACACACTAAGTCGACTTAGAATTTCATTCTCTACAAAACCCATGTTTCAGAAAATTTTCTAAAAATTTCCCTCAACTGGCTATTTTTAGCCTCATTAGGAGCCATTTTTTAGCCTTTTTTGAAGTTTGCCCAAACATATCCGACTTTACAATCAAAATTCTAGATTTTCAAAATGCAATTCAATCCAATAGAATACAAGGCCAAATAGGTTTTAGTTCATGACTTTTTGAAAACCTCTGACATAGATTTGGGTCACGTCTATCTAGAAATTAAATTGAGTACGTTGGAGGGCATTGACGTACGATAGTGAAGAATCTTGATTGCTCCAGATTGCTAATTGTAGCCTCTATTCCTATCACATTTTCTGATCTAGAATTCATCATTTCTTGTATTAAGCATTATGACTCATCTACATGAAAAATCTGATCAGTAGATGGGAGAGTTATTTGCAGCCTTAAGCCGAGAGACATCGAGAAGTGCTTTGCCATCCCACCTCGTATGGATAATTTCCTTGTAGTCATAGAGGAATGTGACAAGATTTGGTAGGAAGACAAGGAAAGATCTCAGAGAAAGGTTGCTCAAAGGTGGCTAAAAGAACAAAAAAAAAACTTGCTAAAGAAGCTTGGGCATGGAGAATTCAAGGATGAAATCGCCATTTTGATTACCTTGTTCAACCAGGCTACAGGTCAAGAGGATGCTCATATTTTCCTGCCATGGATGTTCTATGTCATCAATCAAATTATCAATAACAAGGAACAATTTGATTGGGCTATGTTGATCAGTGAGGTTCTTCACCAACAAATCACAAGATTCCTTAAAATCCATGAGTTTCACATGGTTTTGTATCTTTTCTACTTAATTGCATTCCAAGGAAATTTTAGAACTTTGAAGACCAATGAAACTCTTGGCATTCAACATGTGTACAAATACTTTCCACAATTGGAGTTCTCAAAGGTTGAATAAGATTTCAAATAGGTGAATGATCACTTCTTGATGAAGATCTAGTCAAAGACCTTGATAATGAGATGCATATTAGAATTTCAACGAAGGCAAAATTAACAATGGAGAGTTGGGAAGACTGGTTTATCCAATTTCCCACTTTCACATATATTCAAGTGTATTGCTACATCGGAGAACCTTTGATCCTACTGAGATACCCATCAGACAAGGTTTTGTTCATGTAGTTCCTAAGACAGGTGCACGAGGTTCATACTTTTCTTCACAACCAACACAAGCAAGCATCCACCTTTCCATGTGGACTAAGCATATACAAGTGTAAATAAACAACTGATTGCAAGTTGATGAGAAATGAGTTGTCAAAAATCCATCTCAAGTATCTTAGTGACAAGTGCTCCTATGATCCTTTGGGTCACTATGCAACTCATTTGGAGCAAAGTCACTCACACAGGCCAACACTTGAGGACTTTTGGGTCGACTGCAAAGATGAATTTGAAGTACACAGGCGTTACTATTGCGAACTTACTCTTCCTCAACTTGTTGATTTTCTATCAGAAGATGTTGAAGGTTTTTCAAATGATGACGGAGAGGTGTTACTTAGCACATTTGTCAAGGATCAAGTTGCTCTCCAGTGGATTGGTACACCAAATAAAGTACTTCAATTGAGGACTTGTCTTGCGAGGAGTTATCAATACTGGCATGTACTTCTTGGAAAACAAGAGAACGCATAAGGTAGTTCCAGTAACAAAGCCACCAACAGAGTTTTCTTCACTAACTTCCACATCACGGTCAAGACCCAGAGTGAAGGCCATAATACATCCACCTGAAGGTGTTAGGGTTAGTGGAAATATACAGAGAGGAAACAAAAGACAAAAAGAACAAATTAAGAAGATGCTTGAAGTTCCAGTAGAGCCAGTCGTGCAAACTGAAGCTGGGTCTTACTCTCCTGGCATGCCATTTTCTCCTCATTCACCTCTTATTCAGATTTACTTAGTGCCAGAATCGTCAGTTCGTGAAACCTCAATATGAACTAGTGCACCAAAAGTCAACACAGCTGCAATAGTTTCGCCTCGAGAAGTAAAAATTGATCACTCATGTTGCCTAGAGAAGACTTTGGGAAGGAGGCAAAAGCCTGCATATCAGCTTGATCTCTCATATTTTGGAAGTCCTTATCAGGATAAGTCAAAGAAGATTAAAAAGTAGGTGCATATAGAGAAGAATCCTGAAGCAAAGATCATCATTGAAGTTGCCACACCACTAGAAGGCAAGAGTCTAGATGAAGTTGAAGTTGGTGATTTCACCTTTTTCAAAGCTAATCTTGGTAGCAACACTCAACACGTGGACACAAACCTCTTTAAGGTTGCTGCAAGTAATCTTGAAGAGCAGGTGATTAAGGATGAAGAAGACAAGGCAACCCTCAAGGCTGAGAACAAGAAGCTCTAGTAGTGCATCTCGGATCTTCTTCATGGAACCTCAAGAAGGGCAACTATTCTTCCACAACTTTGAGAGACACTTGTAGATCAATAGAGACTTGGTTGGTTAGTCAATCTTGTAAAGATCTTGGAGAACTAGATCGGGGATTTCATTATTGGAGGCAAATACCTTCTCACATAATTGTATCAGTTGAGGTATGATGTGCATGATCTTCATCAAGGAATCCAGTGGCTTGAGCTGACTATGGTAGAGGGAAAATTGAAGGATTTGATTCTTATTTCTCAATTGGTAGATGCATATGACACCATTGTAGCAAATGAAGATAAAATAAATATTTTCGCTTGGAGAGAACAACACCTCTTCAAAGTGGAAACATATGAGAGAATCTTGTAAATTTGGCTAGAATCAAAGAAGATGTTGTTGCTGCCATCCAACTTGTGAGCGGATTTTTCAATCATATCTCATGTCGATATCTTCATGAGGATGGCACCTATGTTGATCTCATGGTTGTGCAAACTGAATTCTAGAATCTAGTTCGTAATGGTCTTGATGGTGATCCTATGGTATCCAAGTTGAATCACTTCTCAGTGATGTCAACAAAGTTTGACAAGTTAGCTGAAGATATCAAAGAGCATCAAAAGATGATCAAGGTTGGAGAGGAGGTGTTGTATAGTCAATCTATCATTTTGGATAGCATCAGAGTGTCAGAACATGAGACAGTTAATGAATTCATGGAGGATATGATAGCCCATGATGGCTTGGAGTAGATAGGCAGTTGGATCTTACAATTTTCCAAGATAGACATTAGACACAACAGTTAGCTTGATGCTTCTTTCCAAGTTAAACTTGTTCCAAATATCATTGCATGTCTATATTGAGGATATCTTTTATGGAGGTTAGACTTTCAGTTAGGATCTAGTTAACTGATGTTAGTTATCAGTTGACTTTCATTTCAATAAGGACTTGCATGTTGCAAACGACCATTTATATTTTTTATTAATTCTGCTAACTAAGGTAGTTTTCTATTTAACTATTAAGTTGCATACATTTAGACTTAGAGAATTAAATCTTTCATGCTTGCAAGATAGAGTTTAAACTCAAGGAGATTTTAGGGTTTCCTACTCCTTCGAGCTTCTATAAATAAGAGCACCCTTGCTCATTTGTAATTTTACTTTTTTTGCAATAACAAATTGTTGAACCCACCTTTCCATGAAATATTGCTATTATGTCTCTGTACACTTAGTCAAATATAATGTTGGTTTGATCGTTCATTGTATGCGTGTCTTGTTATGCAATTAGTTGTCCCAGTTTTATTCTTGTTTTGATTAATAAGATTTGTTTCATATCTACACCTCGGATAGGGGTTCCTCCTCCTTGGGAATTTAGAAATGAAGATTTTCATTTAAGTGTTGTTTCAAATAAGCTTGTTTCATGTCTACACATCGGATAGGGGTTCCTCCTCCTTGGGAATTTAATAATAAAGTTTATCATTTGATGTTGTTACCAATAACCTTCATATCAACCTAAACCTCGGATAGGGGTTCCTCTTCCTTGGGAATCTGATATAAAGTTTATTGTCAAATATTCCCTGCTTCTAAGCCCTCATGCTCTATTTCTCTTGAGGAAAGAGGATAGTTTTAGCATTATCTTAGTTGAAGTTAAGAATCTGCAAAACCAGAGAAAAACCTTAGCTACAATTTATTAGTTTTCTTAACCTTGTGCCTCTTCCAATTGAGTCAAAAAGATAGGAATTAGATTACTTTACTTTTTCATGCATATCAGCAAAAGAGGGAGCTCCCCCTCCTAATTTGAAGAGCAGTTCAATTGTGCATAGTTGTCCATTGCCAATATGCATTCCAGAGGTGCAAATTGTAACGCCAACAGTTGACTCATCAATTTTGGCCCTGGCGAATTTTTTTGAGTTAAGTTTTCCAACTGTGTGTATTGATTACAATTCCCTTGATAAGAAGACAATTAAGAACAAATACCTAATTCCTAGGATCGATGAGATAATTAACAAGCTTAATGGAGTGGTTTACTTCTCAAAGGTTGATTTGTGATTGGGGTATTACCAAATAAGAAATAGAGAAGAAGATATCCATTATATAGCTTCCAAGTGCTACCATGACCATTATGATTTCCTGGTCATGCCATTTGGATTGACCAATGTAATGTGCCTACCACTTTTCAATTATGCATGTACCATGTTTTCAACAAGTAGTTGTGTTATTTTTATGATCCGATGTAAAACACAGAAAATTAACTCAAAATCAAACCCAATCACACAACAGATACCTTGGGAAAACCCTCATCTTGAGGGAGAAAAACCAAAAAACAATATATCACTTATATATTGAATCAACACAATAATGGTCTCCTTAAAAGAGGCCAATATGCAGGCCCAAATTCATGCACCAAAGAGTGATGCAACACAAAATTACAATGGAGCAATATGTTGATAGATCTCAACCACTAACAATGCCAAACTTGAACTTGAGTAACTTCGATCTGCCTTAAATAAATTCACACTTCAGATGGAATGAAAACAATAATGAGTTGATGCCAAGTGAGATACAATCAATGTACAATGGGTGATCTCACAATAGAGGTTTACAATTTTTGGCAAAATTGGACACTGAAATTATTATTTTTAACTAAATCTTCACATTCGGGCACCTATAGTGACTAAACCATGAGGAATTTGGAGATGATGCAAACTAGAGTCTCATCACATTTTGTCTGTAGATTCTAATAATATATTTTTTTTAAAATTTGGAATCAGATTGCACTTCTTTTTCCATCTCCCATGAAAACAGGTTTTTTTTTAGAAAACAACATTTTTAAAAAGTGACGTGCACCATATAATGCATAACGTTTTTTCCATGAAGGATAAAATTCTAATTCTTTCGAATTCATATTTTTAACTCCAATATCTAGTGCTTCCACTTGGTTAGATAGGTTTTTATTGAATATTTTTTCTTTAATCATGTTTCGAAGTCAAACCAATTACAATTCAGACATAGCGTAACATTTTTTGTGTATATCAAAATTCAATTTTTTATTTATTTTTGGATCAAGGACTTCAATATCTAGTGCTGTCATATTTTTCAATTTTTTTTTCATAATCTGCTATTTTTCCACATGTGCAGAACAAATACTTTCATTTTTCGATGAAAAACCTATGTTTAATGAAACTAAAAAAACAAATACATAATAAAACCAAAACATATTAAAATTATATTTGTTGGATAACTTGTTCCGACGACTACCATAATCATTTCAAATAAATTTTAAATGAATTCATTTGATCCTCCAAAAGGTAAATCAAAAGTGATTTTTTATTAGGATTAGGTGTAAAGGAGACTCATTTATAGGTATGGTTTAAAATTAGCGAGGTTCTATCCAAGGGGGTTTGATCTAAGGTTGTTTGATCAAACCCTCTTCAATTGGAATCCTTAAAATGGAACTTTTTAAGGCTTAAATCATTATATTTTCTAAAAATATGTGATTTTAGCAAAAAATAGTTCATCTCAAAAATTGTAAACCACTATTGTGGTAGCACCTGCATATAAATACAAGATGGAATGGAGGGACGTGACCCTTCAATGAACACAATTCAGCCTTGAAAAAATAATGATGCCTCTATACAATAGGTTGGCTCCCTTAGTAAATCATGCCATTTCATAATCATGCCTCATAATTAATTAATCATTATTTGATATGAATGACGTGTCTTTTGATTCTGACCAATCTCTATAAATTAAATAGCCTTAGCTATATTTAATTTATCATTCTTGTAACAAGGAGATCGGTTGGAAGGATAAGACCGATGCTATCATAAAACATCAACAAGTTGCATAAGTTTTTTTGGTCTTCTTTGATGATATTTTAATTTATAGTAAAGCTTGGGAAGAGCATCTCAAGACTATTGATGAAGTTTTAGAGATAATGATGTCATAATGACTGTATGCCAAAATATCTAAATGCAAGTTTGGGATTATAGATATTTTTTACTTGGGGCATGTGATTAATGCAAAAGGGGTCAAGACTGATATGGAGAAGATTAGACCAATTCAATATTGGCCATCACCTAAGATATTGTCTTAATTGAGAGGATTCCTTTGTTTATGCAGTTACTATGTAGGAGATTTGTTAAGGGGTTTTAAAATTTGGCAACACCCTTGATAGATTTGACCAAAATAGAGCCATTCACTAGGAAATATGCAACACATCAAGCATTTGCTAGACTTAAGAAGATCATGAGCACTTGTCTAATTCTAGCACTACCAAAATTTTCTCAACCTTTCATATTGGAATGTGATGCTTTAGGTGAGGGAATTGGAGCAGTCCTTGTGCAAAACAAGAATCCTATTGTATATGAGAGTAGTAAACTCAAAGAGATAGAATTTTTTTTTCTATGATAAAGAAATGTTAGCCATTATGCATGCTTTGGCTAAATTTGAGCAATACTTGACAATAATCAAGTTTGTAGTGATAACTGATCATAACAACCTCAAATATTTCTCGAATTAAAAAGATTTAAATGAAACACAATAAAAATGGACCAAAACATTATAGGAATATGATTTCAATAGATTATGTTAAAGGGGAGAAGAATGTAGTTGCCAATGCCTTGTCTAGGAAACCTACTTTTTGTGCTATGTTAGAAATTTCAATCCATTGTAAGGCTAACCTTTTGATGGAATACTCCAAAAATAATTTTGCTTACAAGATAATGGAAGGACAATTTTAGGATGATTGTTACAAGGTGATATATGATCTTATTTTGTACAAAGATAGAATTTACCTTGTCCTAGAATTGAAAATGAAAGAAAAAATATTGAGAGCCATCCATGACATGGCTTTGGCAAGAAATTTGGGTTATTTCAAAACATACAAAAAGATCAAAGAGAAATTCGCTTGGAAAGGACTTGAGGATGTATTGAAACATGTTAGAGAGTACATGGCGTGTCAATAGAATTAAGTCCGAAGACACTTTTTCGAACAAGATTATTACAGCCTTTACTAATTCCAGAGCAAAAAAAGGAGAGTGTATCTATGGACTTTATTACAAGTCTTTCACAAGTGCAAGGCAAAGACTACATATTTTTGGTAGTTGGTAGACTAAGTATGCTAACTTTTTCATCATATCCTTAGAGTATAAGGCTCCACAAATTGTAAAATTGTTCTTTAGGGAGGTGTTTAAATTACATGGTTTACCCAAGAATATAGTGAGTGGTCAGGATAACATATTTTTGAGCATGTTCTAGCAAGAATTCTTTAAATTAATAGGCACCGAACTAGCTCCGAGCACCAATTACTATCCCCAAACAAATGGGAAAATAAAAGTTGTTAACAAATGGGTTGAGGGATATCTACATAATTATGTTTTAGGACGAAAAAAGGTTTGGGTCAATTGGTTGTATTTGGGTGAGTAGTACTACAATACCACCTATAAAATATCTATTGGCATGACTCTATTTAGAACCCTGTATGGATATGATGCCATATATTTTGTACACTTAGTCATTGTTGACAATAGGGTACCCAAGGACAAAGATTAGATTCAAAAGAGTCATGACATCTTGAACACATTGAAAGATAACCTCCATTAGGTAGTGCTTATCCCCTTCGAGAACCAGAGTCATACAAAAGATGAAAAACAAATGTCTCTTTGAAAATAAATGCATGGGGTTTGCCTAGCCAACCATGCTGGGGAAATGGGAGCTGTTAGAATACAGGAGGAGAAGCAAATTTACTCCCATCTTTTACCTATAGCCTCTATGCATTGGGATAGCACTTATCTCCATTAGAGCTCCTCATCCTGGTTCAAAACCCATCTGGAAAATTCAAGTTAACCAAATGAAATTCTTTCCAATTCCACCCATTCTAAACTTGAAGGAAATTCGTCTTTTACTGATTACTCTGTAACTACATAATTGTAGGTAGGAGAATTTACAGTATCCCTAATACTGCATCATCTTCTTCATGATTCCGTGAATCCTTATTAACCCTAGAAAATAAAAAACCTTCTACTAATCATTGAATCACTATCCCTATTTATGGGTCACCGGTCACTACTAGCCTGTATAATTAAAATTTCTAATTTGATTGACGTCTTGCTATGTGCCAACTTGAACTCTACCTCAAGCTGACAAGCTATCAAAATAACTCATTCAAACGATATGAAATCATTACAAATCTTGTTTCATTAAAGCTATGAGTTGTCCAAGAAATTTCTCCGGATATTCATATCACATATGGCATTAATCGCCGCCACTGCCACTTCCAACCACACTTTCTTCAAAAAGATTGAGAATTTCAATGAAATGAAATGTACAACATCAAGATTCAAGGCATTGAAAAGAGTGAATGAGCGATGAATTAATCTGAACATAGAGTCTCAGAGATGAAAAAATAAGCATTATGAATTTGACCTTACACTAACAGATAAACATTGAACAATTATCATGAAGAAACACAATTCATTCATAACTAAAAGGAAGCATTGATAAATAGATAGATTTAGAAATATATTATTTTATCTCTCTAATGCCAAAAATGTGGTTTCACAGACCTATCACCCCACACCCTGTACAATCAAAATTCAAAAAGCGCTCAAAAGCTGAAACTACGCCCCCTTATCATTATGTGTCACAAATTCACAATTCACTAAAGGATTCATGTATGTTGTTAAATTGCTGGAGGTGTCGGGACTCTATACAGTTCCAACTGCATTTCCATAACAAAATTATGAAATTCAATGCGTTCTTCTTCTTCTTCTAAAACAAAAATAACCTTGTTGTACTTAGCATAGCTGGTTTTCTCTTTCCACACCACTGAACGTAGTTGGGAAATGATGTTGAGTTGCTCTTCTTCAGGCCAATTCAAATTTGGTTGCATGAAGGCCACAATTTCATCTTCCCATACCCTTATATCGGTTGGAAGTACCATTTTGAGGAAACTCTGAGTATGGAGTTCAAAATGTTGCCACCTTTCCTCGTATGTAGGCTCACTTAACTTTACCAGTAGGAAGTGACAATCTGCTACTAAATCCGCTTCTCCAAACTCTTTAATACCTTATTTAAGATCTATCCTTTCAGAGGATTTAAAAGATTACATTAAATCTATCTAGTTGGTGTTTGAGAAGACATCACTTAATGGCATCGTATAATTCATTAAATGAGTTGCCACTTCGAAAGTTGTGCATCCCGCCGAGGTCACCCAATCGTTGAGAAACGGAACTTTATAACCATTTGTACGGTAATAAAATCTCAACCATTGATTTCTAGAAATCTAACGGTTCTAGTGATATTCCAAAGGTTTCAAATCGCAAGTCTAGTGCTTTAGAGATTTACTTCTGGAATGCAAATACAGTCGTTCATTGAACAACCCATATGATTTTTATTTCGCCACTGGCTTTTTTTATTATTTTGAGATTCATTTTAATTCCCCAATGAAAATATATATTTTGCTTTGGAAAAAGGTTTTAATCGCCAATGGAAAGAAAATTCTAATTTGAAAAACGATTTTATTCGCCAATGAAAAGTATTTTATTCGATTTAAAAAAATTGCAATTCGCCATGATTTTCCATAGACTTCCAGGGATTATAAAAGATTCGCCAATGGGGATTTTTTTTTTTCGAAAAACAAAAAAAATTGCCAATAAAATTAATATTTTTCATCGAGAAGTATACAGGATTTGCTAGGATTTTACACCTACGCGGAGGGGGGGGTTTCTTAAAGTTATCCCTATTAGGCACAAAACCAACAAAAGATCTATGCATTCAAGTATAGAGTGGAGTGGTCATTTGAGATCAGTGACTTCATTTTCTTGTGATTGTAGCCCTACAAGCAATCATATTTGAAGAAGAGTGGAGCAAAATAGTTGAAGCCTCTATTTTATGGTCCATTCAAAGTTATAAAGAGGATAGGGAAGTCACCTATGAATTGTATTTGCCAAAGCAGAGCAAGATTCATAATGTATTCTATGTTTCATGCCTCAAAAAGGCACTTGGGCAACACATTATGCCATTTCTTGAGCTTCCATTATTGGATGAGGAGGGTAAATTAATACTAGTACTTGAAGCTATTTTGCATGTTAGGGAAAGAAAATTAAGAAATAGGAGCATTAAGGAATATCTAGTTTGATGGAAGGAATTGCCTCTAGAAGATGCCACATGGGAAGGAGAATGAGTCCTTCAAAATCCAAATCTACAATTTCTTGAAGAAAAGCAATTTTGAGAAGGGAGGACTATAATGTCCCCTTCTCAAGAGTGATTGTCAACAAAGACCCTTAACCTATTTAAATCATGTTAGCTAATCAATATGTTATTAAGGAAATATTTAATTAATTAAATCTAAGTTGTTTTAAATTCTTATTTTATGAGCAATTTTGGTTTAATTAATATTTTTTATTGAAAGAGACCAATTAAGGATAAAGTGACTTTTTAGGAGCCGAAAAGTGAATTAAAAATTAAAAGAGACCACTGACGAGAAATAAAATAAAAAGTTTCTCAAAGTTTCAGAAGGGATATAAAACAAAATTGCAAAAAGACATTTCATATCTATTGGTCATTTCATTTCTTATTGTGAAGAATGGACATTTTGTTCAACTTGAAACCCTAGGACGAAAAACCTAAGGGTATTTGGCTTTGGAGAGGAAATTCTTCCTTGTCAATTTAGAGGTGGATTGAGACAGGATTCACAGTTGTGCTAAAATTGAGGATTGGAGATATTGAGCCAAATTGCAATATTTATGCCAAGTTTAGGGAGTTTGCAGGAAATAAATTTATTGAAGTTTTGTAGGCAAAAATAAATTTGTAAAGGAAGTTATTTATTTGTGCTGGTTATTCAGGTTATACTTCTATCATTCCTACCATTATTTATTCCTAGGTGCTACAAGGTCGTACTTGCTGGAGTAATCAGTTTGAATATTGTTGTGTTATATTGAATGAGATGGGAGGCATTTTAATTAAATTGCAGTATTAGTAAGGAGTCCTAATAGGAATAAGACTTATTCCTCTATGCTGTCAGCTTTTGGATCCAAGTCAAGGTAGAGGAGCAACTATCTTTGAATGGGTGAGCTTTAATTGAGGATGTGGTGAGGTGTTAGGGATACCATCATATTTATTGAGAGGAATTTCAGTGTCAATTGGACTTGTAAGCATCCTCCGTGACTGTCCAATAAGCATCATAGCAGTTCCTTGTGTAGTTGAGGGCCCTTTGGAAGGTGTGGAAAAGTTAAAGGTGGTGTCTACCCTTTTGAAGAGCTATAAAATGAATAGGACTTCATACACCAAAGGATATTAAACCAGAAAAATCTTCCACTCCACACTCTCTTGCTGATTAAATGTGATTCGATGCATGTTTGAGGTCTCCTAATTGATTTAGGACTGCTAAACTCCAGCCACCCAGTCCTATTGGCCAAGCCACGAGATAGTAAAACTATTTTTTTTTCTTTTCCAAGGAATCGTTGGAGACAAATGTGGACTTGGTTGCTATACTGAACCCAGATATGAACAATTTTATCAAGGTTAGAATATTTCATTGAATTTTACAAATATTTATGCTCAGAGCTGCCAAAAATAGACTGGATCAAAAGCTTTCTGATTAGTATAATAATTGATTTCGTAAAAAGTGGATGGTTGTTTTATTTTATATACATCTAGCATAGTTTATCATTTTCTTCAATACATTCAAAGTGATGCCTCCTCAAAATAAAACTTTCAAACAAAACAAAAAGAATGACCACCTCATTACATTACTGTCCTAGGGTTTCATATTGTTGTTCTTTCACAAATCAGCAAGCATACTTGATGTCTATTGTTGTTCTAGGGTTTCAATTTTCTGTTCATACATAAATCAACAAGCACACTGATTGAAATTGGTCATCTACATGCTAAACCTACTATTGTGATGTATTTGAGGATTTATATCAATGTATGAGGGTTTGATTCATGATTTTCCAGCTACTCGAAGTTGTTATTAATATTTGGTTTTCATTTCAGTTTGATGTTGTAGTTTGATTCTTGTTTCACAAATACAGAAACAATAAACTACAAAACAAATTACACGTTTCCATGTTAATCCAAATCTGACATATTACAGTCTATCAAGGACACCAATAAAAATTTAGTGAGGGCAATGTCATATTCATAAACAGTCGTAGCTCTTCAAACTCAAGAATTTCTTCATTAATAGATTAGATGCTGATTTAAAAGTAGTTCACTGATATCTTTAGAGATGCTACCTATCTAGATAAAGAATAGTCATTGAAGAAAGTGCAGAAAGGATCACAACAAAACATCATGTCTTCAACAAGTAGCAATAAGACACTATTTTTGAAAGAAAAATCAAAGTGCAGAATCAGTTATAAGGTGTTCACCTAAAGTGAGGAAAATTCAAGTTTCAAAATACACTCATTAGTGTGCTCCTAGAAAGGAAGACTCATCCAAATTTAGGTCTAAGTTTCCATTTTGGGGTGAGCACCTTTGTGAGGAGAAATTGAAGTCATGTTCGGAACTCAAATAAAATGGTGAAGGCATGAGGTCAAGAGTGCACCTTTGAGGAGGCATTCAAATAAAAAAAATTCTATGGGTGAAATGCGCACCTTGACTAGAGAGGTGCACCTGATAAAGGTGAAGTCCAAAGTTCTAATTTTCATTGTCAAGTGTGTGTGGGAGCATGAGGTGCATGCACCTATGATGGGGAAAATTGAAATCTACGTTACATTGAGAAGTGTACACCTGAGTGAAGGGTACTTAGGTTCAAGTTGGAATTTTCTAAGTATAATGTATATAAGTGTTCACTTCATAAAGAAAATAAAATGCAAAGGTTGAAAGCCCAGTTATTAAGTGCATGCCTAGATCTGAAAGGCACATCTCACTAAATGAAAAATCAAATGTTCAAAATTCATAGTGCAAAGGTGCATGTGGGAGTGGTGGGTGTGCACCTGATAGAGATCAAAAGTCATGCACCTAGAGGAGAAGTGTGCACCTCAACAAAGGAGTAAAATAAAAAAGAAAACATAAAAAAAATCCTTCCAAGTGCACACATCACCGAGAGAATATTCAAACCCAATTATCAAATACATGTTGAATGTGCAAGTGCACACCTCACTAATGCAATTTTGATTTCAAAATCAACTTTCAAATCAAGTTATCAAGTGGGTATTTGGGGTGCAAGTGCACACCTCACCAAAGGGATACTTCGAATTCTCAAAAAATGTTTTAACTTATGTTCACATGTGTGCACCTTGTAAACTTACGTAAATATTCTTTATTATGAAGAATCTAAATTTTGTTAAACAACCCCATTACCCTTACAAACTACAAGAAGTTGCAACAATGCTGAAAACAAGTACATTCCTGTCAAGATGAAGTACAAATTTGGACAAGTCAAATGATCCTTAATGGCATTCCACCAATAATATGAGTACATGCTCCATGTCATTAGAATCCAATGAATTAAGTTTTATCCTTTCTGAATTTAGTATTTTCTTTGTCAAAACCCTATGGCCAGGCTTTCCCACATGGTTCTATGCTTTATATGTGCTTTATAGTTTATGAGTAACGACACTGATCTAAAGGAGTGGACGCTATTGAGTATTCCTTAATCAAGTTTTCACTATGAAACGTAAGTATGCACAAGCTCAATATTTGGAGAATACATGATAGTAGTCTTGAGAACATAATAAAAAAATCAACAAAATGATTTTTTTTTTAATTTTTCAAATGCCAAGCAACCAATAGTAGAAATACAAATCATGATTCATGCCTAGAAAAAGTATGGAACACTTTCTTCCACAATCCTCAGGGCAGAAGATCTTAATGCTGCATTATTTGATTTTTCATCTCCTCAGAAAGCCATGAATAGTTTTTTATTGATTTCGAAACTAAAAGATAGCAATGTAACTCATTTTCAATTAAGCAAACTATGTAAGAATGTACCTGTATAGAGGGAAAACAGACTCCATAAAGCGAGCAACCTCTTTATCATTGTAAACATTTTGAACCACTACAAGCAGAATGAGTGCCACTAAGAGGGCAATAGAGCAACCAGTAAAAGATCCTAAAATCAAACAAGAGGTTCATATTAGATCTTTGAATTTTAAATGTAATAAGCAATTACCCATGTTTACTACTCTTCTACTAAGTAGAACTTCAATCAACAAATATTCAAACATATATAATAACATCTCTTAGCCTGAAACTTGGTCTATTTGACATAAAACTACTGTTGTACAATATCAAGCATATACTGACATCATCATTCACTTAGTCCTACTAATTATTTTTTGTTAGTCATTTAGTCCGCCATACTTGAGTTCTCTACAGATAGAAAATCTTTGTCTAAATAAAAACTACTGTCCAATTAAATAAATAAAATGGGTAGATAAGCATTCCTGTCCAAATGAAACTAAAAGTCAAATAAAATTTCCTGGATCAAAAGAGATAAAAATTACAGATGAGAGCTGTTTTCTTTTTGTTGTTGGAACAAAATAAAAACCAAATGAAAATTCCTGATCCAATGAAATAAGAAGATAGATGAAAATTCACATCCAAATACAAATAAAAGCCAAATGAAAATCCTTGATCTAAATGGAATAAAGAGGTGGATAAGAATGCTAATCAAAATGAAATAAAAAGAGGCAAGAGATAATTGCACCTAGAGTAAAAAAGTGAGCTAAAATATCACTAACTAGAGACCTCATGAAGAAGGTCGAGGGACAACTGTGTACAGGTGGGTATTTTGAAGATTGTCCACCATACTAGTTTGGTTTCTTACTAACCAGCACTTGGTTTCTTACTAACCAGCACCACCAATTAGTATGTTGTTTATTTGTGTTCTGTCATTGTATACAAGCATTGAGAAAGGGGTAATGTTAATTACTGTAATAGTGGCAAGAGCCCCTGCTTTGTTGCTACTTAATTGGATCATTTTGATTAAGGTATTAAATTTTCTTAATTTTGAAAGTTGATTGCAAGAACTAAAATATTGGACAAAAAATGAACAGTTAGTTTTATTTTTCGCTTCCCAAGATGACAAGCTTCAAAAATCTAGTTGAAAACAAGTCTAAGCTGTTCCAAGTCAAGATATACTTGATGAAGAGACCTGCTGCACCAATGCTCCTGCTATAAATGGGAAACTACGCTGACTTTGTTTTTCTTTATAAATCTTTAGGGAGGGATATTTTTTGGGATAGAATGTACTAGGCATGGTTTTGCCCATTGGGATAGATTTTAAAATAAGTTTCGGCATCAATTCTTTTGGTGTTTTTTGGAGGTAGCCACATAGGGGACACCAAGGCATCCCCCACAGAACAAGGTCTGCTCTATGCACCCTTGTTCCCAAGGACACTTGTAAACATCCTCAAGATACATTCAGAATGTTTAGTTTTCCATAACAAATATACTCAAGACAATCCCAAAGATTTGATGCAAGAGACATTTCCTAAGTGTCCGTCACCCCCAAAACATGGGAGACACAAGGAAGATGCACCTTGTCTACAAATATGTGTTGTTGTCCAACACTTTTGAGCCATTTTCAAGCATGAAATATTGAATGTATCTTCCTAAGAAATTGGCATTCTTGTTCACTAATATTTTCAATTCAAGGATATATAATTAGTAATTTGTACACAACATGGATCATGAAGAGCTCTTTATGAAGTTCATTAAGAAATATCATATTTCTAGGGAACCCTTACATAGCATATGTAACGTGCTTATGAACTACTTAAAATGTGGAAAGTATTAAAAGCATTGGTTTCCCTGATTCATA
Organism: Sequoiadendron giganteum; assembly: GCA_007115665.2. Taxonomy (NCBI): domain Eukaryota; kingdom Viridiplantae; phylum Streptophyta; class Pinopsida; order Cupressales; family Cupressaceae; genus Sequoiadendron; species Sequoiadendron giganteum. The sequence continues at coordinate 56,690,518 of CM021101.1, read as the reverse complement.
TAGTTAAGAATATACTTTCTCTTGTTCTATCAGCAAGTTTGAATACCTAACTACAATACAAAAATATAGACAAAGTTGTATTAGACAAAGATATAGTTCATCTATAAACAAGGTATTACTGTGTCTTTGCCTTTTCCTTGTTGGCCTTAATATCTTCATAGCTTTGCTATGATTTCTAGTAGAAAAGTGTTTTGTAAACATTTCCTCAACTCTCTCCAATAACTTATTAAACTACAAAATGCAATCAACAGACAAATAATCTGGTCACGAAACAAAGTATGTGTACAATTTGTAGTTTTTTGAAGATTCAAATGAACTAGAGATTTGTTAGAAATTGTGTAATCAAACATGTTCACTTGATGGTAACAATTTAACCAAACTAAGAAGCGATGAAATTCCTCGATTTCAAATCATTTTTTTAATAATCATATAACAAGCAGGGTAGTTTTAATCTGACTTGTAACTTGATTAAACTAAATATTAATTTAACATTACTTCAAAAATTCTACTTCATATTACACACAAGATCATTGCATAAGATGAGCATCAAAATTGCATAGAGAGACAAAACCTTTCTCAATGAAAATAAGAACAACACACACTTGAGAGTCTATAAATGTCAACATCCTTCTGGAAAAAAAATAATTATGGTTTAAAATAGCATAGCCAAATCTATTTTATATAATCATTTGACTTGTCTAAGCAAACTGAGCACTTATTTTTATGAAAACTTTCCTTGCATCTTGTTTTCTTAAGGAGATATATAGTAGAAAGCCTTAAAAACATGCCACAAGTATTTGCATGTCTCTCCAATCATCTAAAACGTCTCTTTAAATAAATATTGAATTAATTCCAGGGAAACCTGGGGACACGTCCCCCCCCTAAAATGGCTCATCCTTGTCCTTGGGACATCCCAGGTATAGGGGGACAGCTGGGGGATGGTCCCCTAGCATCCCCTCTTTTTTTCAAAATTTGGGAAACATCTTTGAAATGGGGAAATAGTCAACAAGAAAAGGGGGACGATCGACTGATTGTCTCGAGGACGACCAGGGGACACCTAACACATCCCATGACCATCTCGGGGACGATTGGTTTTCCCCCGCATCAAAGCATGCTCAAAACAAAAAAAATATATGATGAGAGTTTGTCACTCATGAATGATCAATGGTTCTTAACTCGCAATAACAATGGACAGTGACCATGCCATAAAGAGAAGTTACCTTGATCACAAAAGGTTGTGAATGAGACTATTAGATTGTGTACAAAAGATAAAGATTGTGCTATTACAGAAAGATCAAGGGTAGAGCTTACCAAGATGATGATAGTCAAACCTTAGAAAATATAGTCATAGAAGGTTACATAATGGGTTATAACTTATGTTGAAAATACAAGTAAAAGACCCTTATTGAACCCTCCAAAAATTCAATATGATGTTTATTTGAGCAATGGAGAGGTCAAAAACTATCTGAAACCATTAGAATCCTAAAGAAATTATTAAGGCATACATGGCAGGCTCTTTAAAGAAGTTGGTTAGATAATTTAGAAAGTATCCAAACTCATCAAGAGGACAGACTGTAGACTAAATGTGGATTGTTTTAAAATGCAAATCTGGAATTTTCAAAAGAAACTTCAGAACTAGCTGAGAGGCTCACTGTGGAGTTGGCTGAATTATGAACAAGAGCTCTTGGAGAGCACTTTCCTTAAAACCATCATTTGACAACTAAAAAACATGGGCACCCTTGGCCTCCAAGGGCACTTTTCTTCCTAGAGAGCCATTTTTCCAACTAGCTAAAAATTCACTTAACCTCCAGCTATAGGCTGCTGTTAAGTCATCTGACCTAGCTGATCTATGCAACGAAAAGTTGGAAGCGTCACAAACAGGATGAGTATTTGAGATATCAAAAAGACTGCATCTGAGGCTCCAAATCCTTGGGCGCCCCTGGCCTCCAAGGGTGCTTTTTTTTTTTTTGGATATTTTCACCATGACTAAAACCCTATGTTTGACTCCTGATTCCGAAAATTTAGCAACTTAGATTCATCCGTTGACGGATGCGTTGCCAAGCTAGACCAAGTCTGAGACAAACATCCTGGGTGTCATTTGACCATAAACCTCCATCTGGTGTTTCAAAAAGATGGACGCCCCTAGCTAGGAGGCATGCTTTTCACTCCAGTGTTAAATCATTTTTTTATTTCCCTCATTTCACGTTCAATCTCCAGTTTTAGGTGCTAGACATATCTTCCGGATTGGATGGTAGGCTCATCGTGAACCTGATAGGATTCCAGAGAAGTCCTCTTGGAAGTGACAAGTCTAAGAAAGTTGATCTAGGTCTCCAAAATCAAGGGTGCCCCTGGCTAATAAGTGCACTTTTTCTCTAGAGCTAGAAGACATTTCAACATTTTCACCTCAACGAAAATCCCCTCTGAGAGGAAGCATCATTTCAGACACATCTCTCCATAGAATCTTCACCAGAGCATTTCAAGCTTAGATTTCGACACTTAGCACCTGGTCATCTGCCATTGTTGACCTCAAAGATCCTAAATTTTGACTTGAAAAGTGAAAACTACCCACCAAACTTAAACTGAATTTTAACTGAATCTGACTTCACCATTGCGACGTGAAGCAAAATAAGCCAAACAAAACAATTTTTAGTCAATTCTAACAAGTTTCAATCTTTAGGGTTTTTTGACCTAAAAACAAGGGTCCAAAAACCCTAATTTTCATTTTTTTCAAAATTTTCCAATATCCTATTGACTCAAAGCCCATACCTAATTTTCCCAAAAACTATGTTTTGACATCATTTTTACAAGGTTTAAACCATTTTAAGCAAAATGCCTTCATGAAGCAAAAAAATTGGTTTGGGTACAACATGTCCGATTGCAAGTTTTCAATGAATACTCTCTGAAAATCCATATCAAGAAGAGTAAGATTGGTTTGTGAGTAAAGCAACTGCTAGTGGTTTATGGAATCTGTGACCTTTCATTTTTCTCTTTTTTACATCGCATTAAATCAATTATGTTAATCTGAGGACCAATATTTACTTGGAAATGATTGAGGTATGCATCAACAAGCTCATTGAATAAGTGGATTGAATTATTGGACAATGAACAAAACCATTCCAAAGCCATGCCCTTCAATGACCTAGGAAAGAGTTTAGCCATGAGTTTATCCTCAAAGATGAAGTCACTATACAAGGCTATATATGCCTATATATGTTTACTAGGGCCTCCCTTACCATTATACTTGTCAAAATGGGGTATCTCTACATTTTGTGGCATTTGTGATTTCAATATTGCGAGTGAAAATGGGCTCCTTTTGACATATTGTGATGGTTTTTCATTTTGGTTTTGGTTCAAAGTTGAGATTTGTTGTTGAAGTGAGGTTACATTTTGCAAAAGTTGGTTGATGATGGAATCATTGGTTGACATGTTTTTGGAATGTGGTGAATATGGTGGAAGTGTGTATGTTCTTAGTGGGCTACTATGCTGAAAATTTATGAGAGGGGATGAAACTTTGGGTGTCACATGTGAAGATCCAAAACCGTAAGGATTTTTAGTCGAAAGACCTAATGTTGGAGTTATACCAATGCTTTGTTGTATCATTGAAGAAATAGTTGGATTTGTGTATGTGGGAATAGAGGCTATAGTTGTAGGGAGGTATACTTGACTTCCTCCTTGACTTTGAGTATATCCAAAAGCTTGAGTGAAACTATCCACGTAGGTACATTAGCATCAAATATATGGGCTAGGCCATGCAAAATCTCTAATCCATGAGCATGACTAATCAAGTTCCTCATGTTATCTATCATGGGGACCACAAGACTAGCTAGGGATCCAATACTCACATAGTCTTGAAGTCCTTCTAAATATTTGTCGAATTCTTCCAGTCGGTCTTCGAGAACATAGGTAGTTGTAGTCTCAACATCTGTAAATATAGATGTTTGTAATGTTTTAATTGGTATAGTAGTGTTAGGGATTGAGTCCAAAATAGGTTGAGTATTGACAACACTTTTCATGAAAGAGTTAAAAGACTCAAGATCGACACTAGATGTAACAAAATCATGGGATTTCATAAGTCTAGAACTACATCTCATTGAAGTATTAGAAATATGACACTGGGTTGTGAAACTCATACAAGTTTCAAAACACTAAGTGTACACAAGATGAACATTAAACTGACAAACAAACACATCAAAATAGTCATAAATAGAAATTAGAGATTAGAAAATAACAAAAAAACATAGAGGAAAATGTCTAATATAGATCTAAGCCAAAAAAGGTAGGATAGTGGTGCCTAGGGTGGCTATGTCCTAGGTATTCTTTTGAAAAATCAAGTTTTATTGTCTGTTATACTATTTAAGGCTTTGTGTATATGTGCAAGTAGTTATGATACTGAATTGTTTTCTAAATTTTGCTCAATGTATGCAAATGCAACTTTTTATTTTATTTTCAGATTTAAAATGATCTAATGTTGATTTATGAATGCAATTTGAATTTATATCTGAGCTAAAATGATTGAAATATACCCTATTTCAGCCTATGATGCAATATTTTTGTATTTTATGCCTTTTTATGATGCAAAAAGGAAAGCCTAATTGAGAAATGCAAAGAAAAACCTAGATCTAGTGTGAAATTTTAGAAGGTATATAATGTTAATAGGTTGGGTTCACGAAAATGAAATGGAGGGAAAGGGAAACTTTTGAGTTTTTACCTCAGTGTTTGAACATGTTTCCCTAATTTCATTGAAATTTGGGGGGTTTTGTGCGTGTGTAAGGATGGAATGTAAATGCAAATATTTAATGGGGGTTTGATGGATTTGGACAAGGTATATGATTGAATTATAGCCTAATAGGTGATTCATCCAACCCTTAACCAAATTTGGAAATGTCCCAATAATGAAATATAATGATGGAATTGAATTAATGGTGTAAATAACCACTTTAATACACAAATAATAGATCTGAAATGTCACGAGAAAAAATGAACTACATAATAGAAAGGGGAGGACATTGTGCATCTATGGTACAAATTTCAGCTAAATTTTTTAGGACATTTCCTCTGGGGGTTCCACTATCCTACTATGTATTTTTTGGATCTATTTTCATGGTCCTATAATGTTGGATCCAAACTTCCATTTCCCATCTACAAACTTGCCATACCACTGTCAAATATTTCTAAAATTGAGTTTTTGTGAGTTGTCAAGGCCTAGGGTTTTGAATGCAAAAATGAATAAAATTTCTTCAAACTTCCTTTGATCTTCAAAATACGTAAGATCTGCACATTCAAAAAGCTCAAGGAAATGTTCCATTTTAGGAGCTTGCCTTGGTCAAACCCCATGTTGGTGTTTCCACTTCCACAACGGTAATGTTAATGATAAATGGATAAATGATAGGAAGGAATGATGAAATCACAAAGTTCTGCAACACACCACCCTTTGAATGGTTTCCTTGAAGGACTCAAGTAAAACACATCACCTCAAGGTCTTGGATCTTGCTTTCTTGATTGTCTGAATTCTTGAGTTGATTTTGAGACCTACAACAAGGGTTAGCCTTCACAAAACAATGATAACATGAAAACATGAACTCACATACACTTTGATATGATGTTGGATCTAATGGTTGCTCTTGACTTGCTAAATAGTTCTCTTGAACACAATAATTTCTCTTGATTCTCAATTGATGCTAGTTGATTTCACTTAATGTCGCTTAATATTCAAATGATGCAATAAATAAGTGTTTATATGCTATTATTCTATTTTCCCAAAAAATAAATCTTGACAACCAAATTTAGATATTTGAATTTCAAATAATAAAATGTGAATGCCAACATATTTGAATTTGGAGACAAAATAGGGGGGCAGAGGCACCTTAGGTGCCTATGTCCCAAGCCTATTTTTAGAAGTTTAAAGTTTCAGGGACAAAGTATTAAATGAGAGAATTTGTTCTATGCTTGCAAATTATTGGAAAATATTTAAAATAAGTTGTGTAATGCATAATTTTGAAAATTAGGGACTTAATTAGGTCCAATAACTTAAAGGGGAGCAAAACATAGAGTCAAATTGTCAAGGGTGATGATTTATGACAGTACATATCCACTTTGTTGTAAGTTCAAAACCTATTGGGATTTTTGTTATATTCTTTATGATTCTACTTAAATCCAATAAGGCCTCCATTTGTAACTATTAATGTGGTTGGACGAGAGTGAAAGAGTAGATGGTGCATGATAAATGGGAGGAAGTGGACATTTTGAGTGGATGTCTTAGCCTTTGTGACATGCCATATAATCTACAATATCAATTTTTTTCAGCCAATGTTTTGCAAGTGAATACTTGTGGTCTTGTAAAATTTAATGGATGCCAACCTTATTCAATAAATTCCTTTGTGTTGTATATGATGTAATTGTTCAACCCATTGCACTATAACTGCATATTTAATTTTCTTTTTTTTAACTATTTATGTAAAGAAGAAAACAATCAAAGTAAAAAGACAAATAAAAAGAAAACTGTAAACATCTTTCATATTATAAACTACCAACATGTACACCCAAAATAAATATATTTTCAATCATCACTATGAGGTTAATAGTTTTCTTAAATTGTTTTGATTCATGTTTGATATTGTCTACAAGTGGCATACGGAGCTCGAATGAGGAATAGGCCATAAAATAAGAGAGCAACAAAAATATTTCCTCCACATAAAAGAGGCATTACATTTCCCTCTAATGAATAACCTGGATAGTATAAGAGGACAATAGTCCACAATCTAATGACGTAGTTGTGGATGTTAGTGCACCTCCAATAATGGTGATAATAGTAACATGAGAACAGGAGTGGTTGACAAAGGACATGATTGGTGCTCTTAAATATGTAGAGGATAATGGGATGTCAACAAGGTTTTTAGAAAAAGAAAAGAGAATTTCACAACAACAACACTCACCAATTGGTTAGGTGGGCTTACATCCACATCCAATAAAGGTCATCCAACTATCCTGATAGAAGATGAGGAGGATCTTATCATCTAGTGGTGTAAATATATGGATGTATTTGGCCATGGCCTTGAGATTATCAATCTCAAGGTAGAGGTCACCCAAATTTTCCATCTAGACCCAACCCTTTCAAGGATGGACTGCCTAGTAAGTCTTGGTGGACTAGTTTTAAGAGGTGTCATATAGAAATCACATTGTGCATATTGAAGGCTTCAACAAGGATAGGGAACTCAACCTCAGACATGTTGTATCTGCTTTTTACAATAAAGTTTCCTTGATGTATTATGCAAATCTATATGGTCCTCAATGAATATATAACTATGATGAACTAGGTATTCAAGTAGTAAGAAAGGGTGTGATGAGGGTATTGCCCAAAAGAGAGAAAGAGTGTGTTGTACATCATTCCCAAGAGGGAGTAATGGTTTGAAATTATCTATTGTGTTAATTATACTAGTTAGAGCATACTAGGATTCTACTTGTTTAAGAGAATCAAGCAACTCAAAAATTACATTACAGGTTGTGAACCAGATGCTTATATGGAAACCCAACCACACACTTGGATGAAAAAAGAGTTTTTCATGAATTTGTTGAACCACTTTTCCCAATCAGATCTATGAGGCATGTCACCCACTAACATGAACCTACTCATTTTTTATGGCAATGGTAGCCATGTTTCAGTCATAAAAATCTAAGAGGCAAGGATGTTGGCCATTAATTTACTTACACTATCTATGTACACACATCACATAAAATATAACCACTAGATGTGAGTGTGTTTTAACCATTCAAAATATACTTCAAATCAGAAATAACAACATGGCTAGCAAGGTACCCAAACATAGAAATTAGGAGGGCATAATTGGTAGAAATAGGTAGCAAGTCACTGCAAAAAGTGTTGGAAGTCTCCAATATTAGAGAAAGATTTAAAAGGATCGGTATATGACCCCTCAATCCTAATGCACTAGTGGATGGCATGTGTCTAATAAACATGTATCAATTCAACATAACTGATGATGCTTCAACAATGCAAAACATCCTTAGTCTATTAGGAGTTGCAGTTTCAATTGACAAAGCAACACACATTGCAATCTATAATGGAATCACAGGTTCATCAAGGTATACAAGATACAATTCAAAGTAGTCCTATTGATTTAGTTGTATAAGTGTTGTGTGATCAAATATTTTATGACATGGAAGATAGTTAGTGTGAGGAATTTTATTATGGTCTTAGTCTCTCCTAACAACTCCTAGCCAACCATCATGGTTGGTGGAGGGAGCTATGAATCTGGGTATTAAATTACAATGTCAAGAGTAATAAAGATTTTTTTCCTTTCCATTTCCACCGACCACATTTATCATACCTAAAATGGTACATTACTATGTTGAATATGGAGGTTCTAATGGTAGACAAAATGTAAAATTCAGCCAATATACACAATTTATTTGTGAGGAAGGTGAGGCAAAAATTGAATGGCAATAAGTTTCAACAATCAGAAAATTCCTCAAGTTTCCTATGTACACTGTCAATGAAAGAACAAAGAATGTTGTTGATAATGGTATTTGGTTTAGTCGATAGTCTTAGTTTTTAATCACTAATGAATACATGAATCTCCTAATGTAGTATGAGAAAAGGAAGAAAGAACTAGAGAATATCAAATCTAAAAAGAAACAATATTCGAAGGAGAGAAAGGAAACATAGATTGTGGCAATAGAGTTGAAAGAGAAAATTAAAGTGGACAAGGAAATTTAGTGTAAAGAAAGAGAGCAACTAAAATTATTACAAAAAAGGAAAGTGAGTAGAAGAGGAAGAAAGATAAAGTTCAAAATGAACTAGACATAAAGGAAAGAGATATCAAGGTGGTGATAGGGAGGTTGGATGAAACAATCACTGTTCCATGCTCTGGATCTTACTTGGAAGACATCTATGGTGTCACACTCCACCACTTTAACCTATAGGACCTATTTCTTGTTTAGGTTCCCTTGGTTCACCTTGCCAACCCAGCTACCATGTCAAATCCTACCTACCAAGCCAACCTTGGTGCAATGCTTCAACTCTTCCTTAGCCCTTAATCCACCCTAAAGGCTAACATACCCCAAGAACTAAAACTTAGCTTTGCAGGGGTGTGGAGATGTTTCCAATAGCTTCAATTCATCCTTCTAGGGTTCTTGAAGGTCCACCAAGCTCCATTTACAAGTCGCTTCCACCAAACCCTCACTTAGGGTTAAAAAGGCTACTAGCCTAGGAGCCCCAGTTAGGTCTCCATCTCCGAGAAAACAGGCTTGTTCTTCTAAGTTCTCCAAGAACACCCCAATATTTCTTTGAGGTTCTTAGTGCCTATGCCCACCTCTCAAAGATTTCTGGGATCTTAAGCCTCCTCTGCCTGTACAGTACCCCAAACTAGAAATGAGCAAGAACCTAGGTTATTGTAGGCCTTTCCTGGCTTCTCTGCAGACTATTAAGAATTCCTCTCACCAAATGGCTTGATGGAAACCCCTGCAAGTCAAGTGCTTTGCACTTCTTGTCTTGCCTAGCCGGACACTATCAAGCTCGCCTAGGAGAAGACTTCCATAGTGATACCCTGACTTCTAAAGACTCCTAATCCTACCTTATTTATATGTATGGAGCCTAGTCACAATTCCCAAAGGCCCGTACACTATGTATAGTGGGAATGTGCACTAAACCTCCATTCTTCACAGACTTCCAGTCAGAATAGCAACTAAAAGAAATAAACTAACTACAAAAGGATGCTTGAAACGAACAAACTAACTATCTACTATTCCACACAATGCTTGAAAGAAAATTGCACTACATACTACACACCTCACAGTGTCGTGATCACTCCTTTAACACTCAATTTCAAAACAAAACCTAGAAAATTACACAAACTTATCACTATCTTCTCTTGTATTCATAAATTTTCAGTAATGCAAAAGCTTCCAACCTTGCTTTCAGGTCGAGGCACCCCCTATATAGGTCAAAAAAATAGTTATACCTCCCCTTGGTCGGACATTGTAGTTACTTTGTGGCAAAGTTGCAAAAATGCACCATTTTCTTCAACTTTTGCCAATTTCTAGTAAACTTAGTAAATGAGTTTCTAAACTCATCCACCCTTCCTCAATTACCATCCTAGAGATCAAACATGTTCCTAAGCTATCTCACCTACTCAATGGTCCACATGACCTTCATGGTAACATACCAAAAACAAGAATGAAAACTAGATTGCCTAGTGTTTCCTAGGTGCTTCTGCACCATTCTCCCCCCCTCTACACAACCACTAAGGAATGTGAGGAGAGATCAGTGATACATCAATGCCCTACTTCTTGAACTGAGCTTCATACACCCATGTAGCCTTAGATTCATGCTTGTTCTTCCATTTTATAAGATGCTATGTACACCCTATTCCTTGTAGACTTCTTCACTCTTGACTCCAAGATCCTCTCTAATTGTTGCTTGTCTTGTGTAGGTAGGGATATGTTACTCACATCCTTGAAGATATCCCTGTTGTTCTGATCCATGTCAATGAATGTTCCCTTATATCTGATCAGATCAGCTACATTGAACACTGGTGAAATGCCCAAATCTATAGGTAGCTCCACCTTGTAGGAATTCTTTCCATATTTGGCTAACACCTTGCATGGTCCCACTCTTTTCATCTGCAATTTGGTTGATGTTACCTTCTACAATCTGGATTTTTTGAGGTGGACCATGAGAAAGTATCCTACTACAAATTGTAGATCTTTTCTAGACATATCCACCTTATCTTTCAACTTCTGAGTAGCCTCGGTGACTATCCTCTTCACTTGCTCCTCAATCTCCTTCATGGTTTGAGATAAATCCTCTGCATGTCCACTCCTATGTTCCATAGCTCCTAGATCCATGAGCTCACACACACCTCTTGGATGCATTCCATACACTATTTCAAAAGGACTCTTCCCTGTGGTCCGGTTCACACTATCATTGTATGCATACTCAGCCTGCGATATAACTATCCCATGTCTGTCCATACTCTTTGGTTAGGCATCTTAGAAGGTTACCTAACACCCTATTAACCAACTCTATTTGTCCATCGGTCTAAGGATGGTAAGCTGATCCAAAAGATAGGTTGGTACCTAATCTGCTTCATAGAGTCTTCCAAAAATGACTCATGAACTTCACATCCCTATTCGAGACAATGCTCAAAGGCAATCCATGAATCCTAACAATTTCTTTGAAGAAAAGGTGAGCAATATAGCTAGAATCATGAGTGGTCTTGCAAGGGATAAAGTGACTCATCTTGCTGAATCTATCCACCACCACATAGACACTATCAAGCCCTGTCTTAGTCTTAGGGAGTCCTACGACAAAGTCCATGCTAACAAACTCCCATGGTCTATTAGGAATGGGTAGGGGTTGATATAAACCTGCATTACTAGCTCCTCCCTTGGATTTCATACATACTACACACTACTCCACATACCTCCTGACATCCCTTGACAACTTAGGCCAATAGTAGAACCTTTGCACTAGTTCCATTGTTTTGTTGATGCCAAAATGTCCACTAAGACTACCATTGTGCTTCTCCTGGATGAGATTCTCTCTCGTTGATCCTCTTGGAACACATAACTGATTCCCCTTGAATAAAAATCCACTTTGCAATGTATACTCTGAGTATTGACTATGAAAATGATTCTCAAAGTCAAAACATACCTTGTATGCCTCTGAGAAGTCTTCATCTTCCCCATAGAGATCCTTGAAACTCTCTATTCCAATGCTCTCGATCTGTATCTCTTGTACTGTCAGCAATCTCCTGCTTAGTGCATCTACTACCTTGTTTAGCTGTCCCTTCTTGTGCTTGATGGTGAAAGTAAAAGCTTGGATGTACTCCATCCATTTCAAATTTCTATTGCTCAACTTCTCTTGAGTGTTGATATAGCTAAGTGCCTGATTGTCAGTAAAGACTACAAACTCCTTGGGTAGAAGGTAATGCCTCCACTTCCTAACTGACTGAACTAAAGCATAAATTTCTAGGTCATAGGTGGAATACTTCTTCTTAGCTTCATTGAGATTTTCACTAAAGAAAGCTATAGGCCCGCCTTCTTGGCTTAGCACTCCTCCTACTGCAACTCCACTATCATCACATTCCACAATAAACAACTTATCAAAACTAGGTAATAAAAGAATAGGTTGAGTTGCCACTTCTTGTTTTAGTTTCTCAAAACCTTTCTTAGCTTCTTGAGTCCACTTAAAATTAGTCTTTAAACCACATTTGATTGTATCTAGGACTGGTGCACATATGCCACTAAAGTTCCTTATGAATTTTCTATAAAATTGAGCCAATCCATGAAAACTTCTTACCTCTATCCCTGTGGTTGGTGTAGGCCAATTTAGGATAGCTTCCACCTTGCTTGGATCCATCTTCAATGATCCTTGGGATACTACAAAACCCAAATACAAAAGATCTTGTTTAAAGAACTCACACTTCTCTAGGTTGATGGCTAACTTCTCCTCTTGCAATCTTCTAAGAACCAACTCCACATGTTTTAGATGTTCTTCTGTTGTCTTGCTAAAGATGAGTATATCAACAAGATATACCACCACAAATATCCCTGTAAAGTCTTTGGGCACTTCATTCATGAGCCTCATGAATGTGCTAGGGGCATTAGAGAGGCCAAATGGCATAACTCTCCACTCATACAACCCACCAGTTGTCTTAAAGGTTGTCTTCCACTCATCTCCATCCTTAATTATGATCTGATGGTATCCACTTTTGAGATCCAAATTGGTAAAGTAATGAGCTCCTCCAAGACAATCCATCAAGTCCTCAATCCTAGGAATAGGGAACCTATACCTGATTGTGATTCTATTTATAGCTCTAGAATCAGTGCACAATCTCCACTTGCCTCTTTTTTTGGTTGCTAAGACCATTGGTATTGCACATGGGATGATGCTCTTCCTAATCAATCCTTGATCCAACAACTCCTGCACTTGTCTAGCTACCTCTAGATTCTAATCCGGTGTAAGCTTATAAGCTACTTTATTTGGCAATGAAGCTCCTGGTATGAAGTCAATCTGATGACTAATGGCTCTCTTTGGAGGTAAGGTTGTCGGTGTTCCATCACTCACTATATCTTTGAACTGTTCTAACAACTTATGGACTGCTTCCGGTATGACTATTTTCTTAGCCTTGTCTTCTTCTTTAGGTTGCAACATGACCACATATCCTTCACCTCCTTGATGTAGGTTGTTAATGAACTTTTTACCACTTCTCAATAAGACATTAGGTGTCTTTGACTGTCCTTCTTCCTCATCTGATAGTGACTGTAATTTAAATGTCTTCCCATCCTTCTTGAAATAAATGGTGTTCTCTTTCCCATCATTTATGGCACTTCTGTCATACTACCATGGTCTTCCCAATAGAAGATGGCATGCATCCATGGGTAACACATCACATAACAAATTATCCTTGTAACCTCCAATGGAGAACTCCACCGTTGTTTTTTCATTGACAAGAACACTTTGCCCTTTGTTCAACCATGTTACTTTGTAAGGGTTAGTGTGGGGTATCTTCTCCAATTTCAACTTCCTGACTGCCTCTTGTGAGATTATGTTATCAGTAGACCCTGAGTCCACTATAACCTTACACACCTTTCCAAGGATTTTGCACCTTACCCTAAATAAGGCTCTCCTTTTCTTTGGCTCTTCCTTGACCGGTTGTTTGATCAAAACTCTTCTAAACATCAGATTCTCCCCCATTTCTGATTCAATGTGACTAACCTATGGTGATTTGGTACTCATGGTGTCCTCTTGAGCATATGCCACTCTCTTCTTAGTATTTGATGAAGATGCTTTCTCCAGGCACCTATAAGCTTGATGTCCTACTTGACCACAATGATAACACTTCATATTAGAAAAATATGAGTTGCTTCTACCTGCTCTCTTCCTCTATTTGATCCTCCTTGAGATCCTCTACCTCTTCCATAACCTCCTCTAGAAGGTGTTTCACTTCCATGCTCTGTGAGTTTAGACTCTCCTTGGTAGCCAACTCTATGTCCTCTTTGATCTGTACCTTTGCCTCTACTCTTAGAATCTTGGTCTTGTTTTCTCTTGCTTCTTTCCTCAATCTTAATAGCCAATTGGTAACATTGGTGTACTGTCTTGGGACTTAGAAGAGTCATCTCCTCTTGAATGTTCCACTTCAAGCTGTTAAGATACCTAGCCACCTTGAGACTTTCATCTTCTGAAACATTAGACCTCATACAAAGTTTTTGAAACTCCTTTGTGTAAGTGTTCACATCTTGGTCTCTTTGTCTCAAGCTTTGTCTCTTCTTATGTAACTGAATCTCATAATCATCTAGCATGTATGCTTCTCTCAATTTTGTAACCATACCCTTCCAAGTTGAAATAGGCTTCTTGCCTTCTTTTTCCCTCTCTATCTGAATGAATTTCCACCATGTCAAGGAAGAGCCTCTCAATCTAGATTTGGCCACCTTCACCTTCTGTCCTTCCATCACACTCAAAATGGTTTTCCATACCCTCTATCTAATCCATGACTAGATCAACTTCCAATTTGCCACTAAACAGTGGTATGCCTTCAAGTGCTTTCCCACTCAAAGCTTTCAATGATTTCAAGAAAGGTTCTTCTTGTAGAAAAGGGTCAGGTTCAGGAGTCTTTTCTTCCTCTGCAACCTCTTCACTCTTTGGTACCCTACCTTCCAATCTATCACTGACCTCATCGGCCTTGATTTGCACATTACTCAATGTCTCCTCAAGTTGGGCTAATCTTTCCCTCAGTCTCCTGTTGTCTTCCTCTTGATCTTCGACCTTCTTGGCCAACTCAATGTTTGTCACCATGGTTGTAGAACCACTAGATTCAAGATCTGACATAGAAGATTCTATCCCAAATATTTTGTGGCTCTGATACCAATCTGATAGGGAGGTTGGATGAAACAATCACTGTTCCATGCTCTAGATCTTACTTGGAAGACCTCTATGGTGTCACACTCCACCACCTTAACCTATAGGACCTATTTCTTGTTTAGGTTCCCCTGGTTCACCTTGCCAACCGAGCTACCATGTCAAATCCTACCTACCAAGCCAACCTTGGTGTAATGCTTCAACTCTTCCTTAGCCCTTAATCCACCCTAAAGGATAACATACCCCAAGAACTAAATCTTAGCTTTGTATGGGTGTGGAGATGTTTCCAATAGCTTCAATCCATCCTTCTCGGGTTCTTGAAGATCCACCAAGCTCCGTTTACAAGCCGCTTCCACCAAACCCTCACTTAGGGTTAAAAAGGCTACTAGCCTAGGAGCCCCAATTAGGTCTCCATCTTCGAGAAAATAGGCTTGTTCTTCTAAGTTCTCCAAGAACACCCAAATATTTATTGGAGGTTCTTAGTGCCTATGCTTACCTCTCAAATATTTATGGGATCTTAAGCCTCCTCTGCCCGTACAGTACCCCAAACTGGAAATGAGCAAAAACCTAGGTTATTGTAGGCCTTTCCTGGCTTCTTTGCAGACTGTTAAGAATTCCTCTCACCAAAATCATTGATGGAGCTTCTTCCTCCATGGTATGCCTTGGAAAGGCTCATACCTACCCTCTCCACACCGTGATTTTCCAGGAGATGGACACCCTTGCAATTCAAGTGCTCTGCACTTCTTGTCTTTCCTAGCCGGACACTGTGAGGCTCGCCTATGAGAAGACTTCCACAGTGATACCCTAACTTCTAAAGACTCCTAATCCTACCTTATTTATAGTCATGGAGCCTAGTCACAATTCCCAAAGGCCCATACACTATGTACAGTGGGAATGTGCACTAAACCTCCATTCTTCATAGACTGCCAGTCAGAACAACAACTAAAAGAAACAAACTATCTAATATTCCACACAATGCTTGAAAGACAATTTCACTACATCCTACACACCTCACAGTGCCATGATCACTCCTTTAACACTCAAATTCAAAAGAAAACCTAGAAAATTACACAAACTTATCACTATCTTCTCTTGTATTCATAAATTTTTAGTAATGCAAAATCTTCCAACCTTGCTTTCAGGTCGAGGCACCCCCGATATAGGTCAAAAAAATAGTTATACCTCCCCTTGGTCGAACATTGTAGTTACTTTGTGGCAAAGTTGCAAAAATGCACCATTTTCTTCAACTTTTGCCAATTTCTAGTAAACTTAGTAAATGAGTTTCTAAACTCATCCACCCTTCCTCAATTACCATCCTAGAGATCAAACATGTTCCTAAGCTATCTCACCTACTCAATGGTCCACATGACCTTCATGGTAACATACCAAAAACAAGAATGAAAACTAGATTGCCTAGTGTTTCCTGGTGCTCCGGCACCAGGGGGCCCATAGGGCATTGCAGCTATAAAGATAGTTAATCACTACTATGAAATCATTGCCAAATATAATTATTTATTTTGGGATTTAGTAAACATAATTTATATCCGTTATTTTTCAACTCCTAATAATTTCTCAAGTCTTACCCCATCACATGTAAGTTTCACTCAGGATGAACATTGTATCCCTTATTTTTTAATTGGTATGAATTGTTCATCATTAACCCCATCACATGTAAGTTTTAGTCAATTTTCAAGTCAAACATCCACTTGGGATGAACATCATATCCCTTAATTTTCAATTGGTATGAATTGTTCATCACTAGCCCCATCACATGTAAGTTGTAGTCAATTTCCAAATCTAACTCCAAATCATGTAACCAAAACTTCAAATCCACTAGCACGGGATGAGAACATGGCTCCAAATCCTTTTCATTTTTTTATATTAAAGTTGGGAGGGACTAATCACACAAGCCCATCCTTAATTTTCTATTTTTTTGTGTATATTGGTGATTACAATGTTATTTTATAAAAAAATGTTTACAACTAACTTTTGTTTTTTTCTTGCAAGTATGTTCAATTAATGACCCCAATTTTAATTTTATTTTATCCAAATATATTAAATCTACCATGTGCTATGCTCCAATTGGTCCAACATATTCATTAAATTCTGTTTTGGATGGTTGACCGATCATCGATTTTGTCCACCCCCTAAAGTTGTGTGGTAGAGACCTAGCAGTGGATCAGATACATGCATGAAAACCGAATAGTTCACCACCCTAAATGTCCACTTCCTCACATTTATCACATGATTTCTCCTCACCCCCTTTTTTCCACTTGCATTACACATACCTTCCCATTTACTCAATTACAAGACCTTAGATCATTCAATGCTCCAAATCCTCACACATCTCGCTCAAATTCACCCCTTTCCTACATTCACCTTCTAGAGTCTTTGTTTCCTTGGTTATCAATACATTTTGGGATCCACTTTGTATTTAGTAATGCATTAAGGAGGCTTTATTTCCCCAAAAGAATTTGTAGTATTAAACTATGTTAAAATTGTCCTAAATCTAGTTTTAAAAGTATATTGCAACATAGTTGAACAGCAAAGGACTCTATAAAAACCAAGTATTTTCAATGCTACAACCTCAAAATATTGTAGAATTTAATGTCCTATATTATTTAAATGTTGTTGCTAGTGTTATGCACATGAATATATGATGTAAATTTTATTAAATGGATGTGTTCATTGGTTTGGTCAAATGTTATTTTGGGCCGAATCACATATATTATGGACATGATGTTGGTAATATAGAACAAGTGTTTATATAATTTAAATATAGTTAATTACACTGGTTATTTCATTATGATAATTGCTTGCTTGGGCTAAAGTATTCAACTATACTCCCATTACTTGGGATCGTCAGCTCATCTAAAATGAATGTGAATGGGTATATATTTTTATTATAGATTCCATAAGCCTTAGACCTTCAAGTGTTTTGGTAGAAACTAAGCATGTGCTAAGTGATGTGTGCAAAGATGAGTAAATGGGAAGGGACACATAGTGTGCATTTGGATGACTAAAAGTTAAAGAATACATTTATGCAAATACAATACACTACCAAAAAAAATTTACATTGCAATAATACAACCCCATATATGCACTTACAGTATAGTGGTTAGAACATTTCAAACATATGCAACAAATAGGCATTGACAAGAATAAACAAAATAATTAAAAACCCTATAAGTCATGCACTTACAACATACTGGCTATAACAATTACATTGTATATAACAAATATACATTCACAAGCATAAACAATATAACTTAAAACTATAGATATATATTTATAGGTCAATGGGTATAGAAAAAATCATTTACATTAGAATAATGTATAACATTAACACCATTTATAGAAAATAGGCAACTAGACAATATTGGAAAGAACATTTACATAATATAGAATTCTTAAGCATTTATAACAACATCCTCTTAAGATAAATTACCTGTTGGCTATATTTATGTAATTGTTGGTCCTCATGGGCCCCCAAGGTGTCTCGCTCCTAATATATATGAAAAATGTAGTTAAGTCTAGCTTATTTTTTTTCATCCCTTTGTTTCAATTTGTTCTTCATTTCAATCAAATAAATAAAGACCCAAACTCTATCTTGTTTCATATTTCAAGTCAAATATGACTATTAATTAAATAAATTTGAGTTTCTTAGTTGAGTTTCAAATTTTAAAAGAAATTTCAAACCTCATTAATTGATTGAAATTATTTGTATACAATTTTTTATGCTCTCACACGTCTTTTCATCTACCCTTTATTTTGTAGCTTTACGACTACATTGTTTTGTGGGTATTTTTTCAAATGAAAAATGTATGAAATTAATCTATTGCCATGAATGACTATCATTCTTAATTGTATATAACATGTCCTTCAAATACAGTACTTAAAATTTGAAGAATTGAATTCATGGTTCACTATATCTATTGTATACTTATACATATCTATCTATCTATCTATCTATCTATTTATATGTATCTATATATGTATGTATGTATGTATGTATATATATGTTATATTGAGCCATATATAAAATAGGAATGGATTGGGATTTCCTATTCTATCTAGGTCATTCAATTATGTCATAGGAATCTTAATTGGATTGACTAACGACCTCACAAAGTGAGTCAATTCACAATGAGGAAGACCTAGGAGAGGTCCTTTTAGATTTTAAGGGGTTCACCACCAAGAAAATGTTTGGAAAAGACAAATGAACATTCAACCTACAAAACCTAGTTATACAAGCTAATTGAGAGATGCAAATAATGAAATTAAGAAACACCAAGTTAGGGTATCTATACCTGGAAAGTTTGGAGATTATGTGAGGATTCTGGAAATGTAAAGAAGCTATCAAAATATGCCTTGGAGGACTAAGATGCCCAAGATGGTGTATTAGTCCTATTGCTATTTTTTGGGGCAAATATAGAATCTTCAGATGTCAGAATCATATATGAAAGAATATTTGAAAGATATTATTGGGAGGACTAAGATGCCCAAGGTGGTGTATTAGTCTTGTTCTAAATTTTTGAAGACTTTGAATGTGGTCCTGAGCTCCAAGATCTGTACTTGCTTCTTTTTGGATCTTAGGTTCTGAAAATTCTGGATCTAACTTGTACACGAGTTTCTGTGAAGATGAAAAATTTGTAATGCAAATTTACAACTTTGACAATTTGTAATGCAAATTTGCAACTTTGACAAATTTTTACTGCAACTTTGAAACTTTGACAATTACACTCCAAGTGATCTTCAAGTCTTCAACCTAGATCTACAAACACAAATATGTAAGAGAGGGAAAACTTGTTGATTGTTGGTGAATGGGGTTTTTCCTTGGTCAAAACCCTTGTTAGTAATTAAACCTTGAAATGAAATAAAGTAATGAAGGGAAATGGTGAATGAACAACATGCAATGCTACAACTCACCAAACCCTTGTAAAGTTTGAAAACTTATGTGAAATAGCTGAAATGGATATGGATCTTGAAATCATTGATAGATCTTGAATTTCTTGCTTGCTTGGATCAAAACCCTACATCATAAATTTTAGCATGACAAAACACACGATAAAAGAATAGAATTTGACATGATTCTTGAATCCTGATGATGGCTCCAAATGCTTGATGATTTTCTCTTGAATGCTCTTGTGAACTCAATTTGACTATAATGAATGCTCTAAAAAAAGACTTATATTGCTTAGGATGAAAATGAATGAATGAACCTTGTACTTATACCTATCTATGCTTAATATCCCGAAATTGTATCACACCAAGACGACATATGAATTCATTAAATAAATGAGGCTAAATCCTGCTAGAATTTGAAGTTAAATCCCAAAATTGACTCAAGGAATACTAAGACTCCCTAGGTGGTGTCTTAGTCCCAAGTGATGAAACTTGGGGCACAAACACCAAAACAGGGCCCAATTAAGATGCCTCAAAATCAAGGTCCTGAAACCCTGAGGTGATAAAGACACCCTAAGTCACATTTTAGTCCTGACCAAAAATCAGGGACACATAGATCAGAATCATTGGATTATCATTTATGCATTGGAGAATGTCAAGATTAGCCAAAAATCGATGCCATTCATAGGGCTTGTGGACATAAAATAGGACCAATGAAGCCATAAATGAGGATAAATAAAGCAAGGTGGGCCCAAAAAAGTGTGAAAATGCAAGGGTATTCATTTTACTACACTACATTTAGCTCCCACTTTAGTGATAATATGAACTCGCTTCAAACTCACACTAAAGTAGCCAACCATGGAATCAAGAGGGGCTCAAATGTGAACAACAGGAAAATGGGTGCCTTATAACTTAGGTCATAGAACACCACTTTTCTCCTAAGGTCATTCAATATGGTCATAGGAATCCTAATTGGATTGACTAACAACCTCACAAGGTGAGTCAATTCACAATAAGGAAGACCTAGGAAGGGTGCTTTTAGAATTTAAGGGGTTCACCACCAAGCAAAAGCTTGGAAAAAGATAATTGAACATTCAACCCACAAAATCAAGAAATGCAAGTAAAATAATGAGTGAAAATTATATAATTAAGCTACATGAAGTTAGGGTATATGTACTTGGGAAGTTTGGAGATGTAATGAGGATTCTAGAAATGAAAAAATGTTGTCAAAATATGCTATGGAGGACTAAGACTCCCAATGTGGCGTATTAGTTATGTTGTTGTTTTTCGAGAGAAATACATAATCTTCGGATGCCAAAAAAAAATCTCGAAGAATCTCTAAAAAATACCCTGTTGAGGACTAAGATGCCCAAGGTGGTGTATTAGCCTCATTCTAAATTTCTAAAGACTCTAAATGTGGTCCTGAGCTCTAAGGTATGCACTTGCTTCTCCTCGGATCTTAGGTTCTGAAACTTACAGATCTGGCCTGTAGGCAAGTTTCCATGAAGATGAAAACTTTGGCAATGAAACTTTTGCAACTTTTCAATCTTGCACTTCAAATGATCTTCACATCTTCAACCTAGATCTATTAATACAAACACATAAGAGAGGGAAAAAATGTTGATTGTTAGTGAATGGGGGTTTACCTTGGTCAAACCCCTTGTTGGTAATTAAACCTTGAAATGAAATAAAGTAATGAAGGAAAATAGGGAATGAACAACATGCAATGCTACAACTCACCAAACCCTTGTGATAGAATGCTGGAAATATGCTTGAGAGGGCTGCAATGGATGTGGATATTGAATCTTTCTTGAATAAGATGGATATATAATGTAATGTTATCTTGAACTATAGAAACCTACATCACAATTGTTAGCTCCAAAACAAACACACGATGATGCTTGAATCTTGATGATGGCTCCAAATCCTTGATGAATTTCTCTTGAATTATTTTGTGGAATCCAACTTACTATTAGGAATTCTCTCACAAAAGACTTGGATTTAAATGAGTGAAGTAACCTTGTATTTATACTTATCTATGCTTAATATCCCGAAATTACACCAAAACAAGCTGACATACGAAATCAATAACTTAAGGATGCTAAATCCCACCTAAATTTGAAATTGGACCCCAAAAATAAGAGGAGGACTAAGATACCCTAGGTGGTGTCTTAGTCTCGAGGCTCAATTCTTGGGGCACAAACTCCAAAAAGGGACCTTTTTAGGTGGTTTCAAAATTGGGGTCCCAAGACCCATGGAGGAAAAAGACACCCAAGGTGGCATATTAGTCCCAATCCACAAATTAGGGACACACAAACAAATACATTAAATGATCATTTATATTTTGATGTTTTCCAAGATTTTCCATAAAAATATATAGTTCATAGGGATTTTGGATGCAAAATAGGACCAATTAAACCATAAACAAGCATAAATAGAGCAAGGCAAGCCCAAACAAGTGCGAAAATGTAAGGGTATGCATTTTACTACACTACATTTAGCCCCCATTTTAATGAGAGGATGAAATTGCTTGAAAGTCACACTAAAGCAGCCAACCATGCAATCAAAAGTGATCTAGGAAAAAGATGATTCAATTGAATCCCAAGAGCCCACAGGAACAATCTTGGCCTAGGGACCATGTGTCTTTAAAATGAAGGGGAATACTTTATATTTTTTAGTTACTATTCATTCATAGAGTAAGAAAAAGTTATAACCCCAAGTTACAGCGCATTCCAAACTTTCTCTTTACATATACACGAAAGGTGATCAACTAGCCAAAAAAGGAAATGATAGGTGACATACGAGGATAAGGCTACTTAACCCTTGCCCCCACTTAGTGCAAGACAAGGATGAGACAAAATGATTGATGAGAAACATGCTAGAGTAAAAATCAATATCAATTAGAGGAATTAGGTGCCCCCACATAAGGAAGAGAACCAAACTTATTAAGATGTTGAATTTTACTACTCAAAGCCTTACATTCACTAGTATAATGACCATGAACTCTATTATATGCACAAAATGAAGTCTGTTGGTTTTTTTTGGAGAACCAAGTAGATCCCACTAAGTATCTATGAATTTTCCAACTTCAATTATCGAATACTTAGGAGACGATTTTCCAACGAATGAGGAAACACTATAACACTTTCCTCCTTCACTTTAGGCTCAATAAGATTAGGGAGGGTAATCCCATAATGTGCATTATTTAATCTTTCTACACAACTATACTAAGAAATGCATGATTAATAGATACATTCTTAATCAAATGCTAAATCAATGGAATCTTTAAAGAAACTGGAAAATCCTTTAAAAGATAACACCTCTATGTTGGAAAGAGACACTGCACAAGTCATTTGGTGTTTTCATTGATGGAAAACCTAGTTAGTAATCCCATCCACATCTTAGGAATTTCTTATATTGAAAGCCAGATTGAAGATTGAAGTTATTTGTCAAAGCTAGAATAGGGTATCCGACAGAGTTGTGTATATCAATTCATATGTAATTATCTGTTATCATTTTGTATTTTGGATGTCAGGGAATATATTTTGGTGTATGAACTATCTTATGCGTGAATCATCGGGGTTCACATTCATTGGCGTGCAAGTTAGAAATCCGGTGTATTGTTTTTTAGTCTAATAGTACAAGAAGGCCGACTAAATGAGTGGAGCATGTTGTTGATTGTTGAGACATAATTATTTTTGGTGTTTCATGTTCAAGACAAATTATTTTGGGTCCTCACCATGTTTTGGCTGACTTTGGTTGATTCACATTGAAAATTTTCCATGGATTTGAGCTGAAAGTTTATGTACATTTTATATATTTTTTAAGCCGACATATGGTTGTTCTAATCTCTAGTGGAAGATATATATAACCGATCATTCATATCATTTTGATATGTGTTGAGATGTGATGTGAAAGATAAAAGGTATATTGATTGATTGTGCACAGTTTCATTTGAGAAGAACAAAGGTTGGTGATTTGAATCAAAGCAAACATAGTTTCAAGAGTAGAACTAGACAAAATACGAAGAATGAGAATAATGAGTTAAACTAGAACTATAATCAAGCATTTGCAGATGCTATTTTCATAGCTCATCCATTCTAGTAGTTTTCTGGAAGTGATTGTAAGATAGTGAGTCTTTTTTTGGGTAGACATCCCTTTGTATTTGAGTAGTGATTTCTAGGCAATATGTCTAAATGCATGTGCATTCCTTTTGTAAACACTTATATCGAGCATACTCAAATTGTGGATTAACATGGTTTTTCCTCTAATAGGGTTTCCACGTAAAAATCCTTGTGTTATGGTGTTGTGGTTTCTTGTCTTGTGTTCTTGCATCTCTCTTTTGGTTCAATGCTATAAGTAGATTAAGGACTAGGTTAACAAAGTTATATTTTGTAGAACACTGATTCACCCCCCCTCTTATGTTTCCTTGATTTCAACACTCTAAAGATGTGAATCAATACAATATCAACCTTAACAAAGGTAAAATGATTTAAAGATTATTTCTGGATATTGTTCAAAAATTGGTTAACCAGAACCATGGGAGATACAAATAATACCTATGACCAGTGCCATATCTTTGGGAAAGGATTCAAAACACAACAAATTGAACTATAAGGTAAATTTAATTCTAAAAATCCATGATCTACATGAGACTGTCTTGCAACTCACATATCAATATTCAAATTCTATGACTACTTATCAGACCCAATAAACATGTATGCAAAATCATGATTTAATCAAAGCATTTTAATTGATCCATTGAATCAGAGCCTAAATTAAAACATACAACAAAGTATAATGACAATGAAGATTAATGAAATGATCCTTGATCAAATTTTTTCATTAATAATTTAGATACAACGTAAAACTGGAGAGACAATAGACTCATGAGATATTCATTTATTGCTCAGATATGCTTAAAAACCAAACAATTAAAAACACTTTATGTGCTAGACTCTAAACTTAAGATATAGACTTCATTTATGTTCTCTCTATATTCTCAATTTTTATGACTCAGATCTATAATTCAACAAGAGACCTATACAAATGGAAATTACATTTTATAAGAACAAGGGAGAAAAATAAGCCTTGGGCTGAGAAGTACACATGTCTCATTTTAATTAGACCGCTATAACA
Source organism: Sequoiadendron giganteum (assembly GCA_007115665.2). NCBI lineage: Eukaryota > Viridiplantae > Streptophyta > Pinopsida > Cupressales > Cupressaceae > Sequoiadendron > Sequoiadendron giganteum. The sequence goes on along the minus strand of CM021101.1, from coordinate 56,665,599 downwards.
AATATTCCTATGTGGGAAGTTACAACAAACTAATTGAATATTCATCATAAAACAAAGCCTCCTTTTAGTCGGTTCAGAATACTACGCCTTCAAAATGCACATGTTGAAAAGAATAATTTGCATTCATTGCTAGAGATCTCGTCCCCACCTTCCAAAAGGTATCATCAAACAATTTCCTCAAAAATTGTGCCCACGTACACCAAGTGAAAGAACAAAAGAAATGAAAGAAGTAGAAAGGAAAGGACAAAGAGAATATCCATGTCTGCTACCCTTTCATCAATTCAATTTGAAGAAAATGCACTCTATTTTCTATACTTTAGCAAAAGCCTAATATGTACTAAATCCAAGCTATGTAGTGAATTTTCACTTATTCGTTATTCATCATGATTGCATAATTCAAAATCAAAATTTTAAATCACCACCTTTCCTTTTTATACTAGTTCACCACCCCCTTCAAGTATCTTCCTATCCATTCCTTGAATTCCTCATCAGTAGGCTAGTTGAAATTCAGGACTTCGTCAACTATTTCTTCATAAGGTGCATACTTGGTAACAATATGGTTGGCCTCCCTGTGAAATTCTAGCAGGACAATATTTGCATGAGCCAACATATCCATCTTGCTTTTTAGTGTGCCCATATCATACTTTTGACAAATTGAAACTCCCCGATGAGAAATAGTTTTATTAGTTTCATCTCTCCATTTTTGAAAGGTTTTTATATTACCATCATCCCTTAAAATGTATGGAAGAAGACCATGATGCGACTCATGAAAGGACTTCACCAGATCCATTATCTTGATTTCCAAAGGTTCAATATTTCCCATGTACCCTTCAATTTTGCATACAAGATTATGAGTGGGCTTGAACTTCTCAGAGTGGTTAGCATCATGCTTAGCTCCAATTGACATCAATCTTAGTTCCTTCACCTTAGGGATCCATTTTTCCATAAGTGGAATAGATCTTTCCCTGTCATTATCAAAATTATTCATAGCATCCACCATAGATGAATAGTTATTATGAATTCTATTCAATATATTATTCACCCCTTTGTTTAAATTCTCCAATACTATAGTGACAACCTTCATATTTATATTAAAAATATCCTTATCATTATCATCACAATTTCCCTTATATTCATTCAACTTCCTAAGCAACTCCTCCTTGCTAATATCTCCTTTATCCTATGGAATTTCTGATGTACTAGGCCCTATTAATGAGATGGGTACACTTCCCATGTTGTATGGCACAATTTCCCATGAGGAACTTATTTCAATGGTAAATTCGGGGGGTGCAACTTCTTAAGAAGTGGTAGGGGAATCAACATTAGCTTGTTCATGCTTTTGTGGTTGCAAGTTTTGCAACTTCTCCTCTAATAATGCAACCTTTTTTTGTAACTACATATTGTGTTATTCGATCTTTCCATATTGAACTAACAAATTATTGTTTTCTATTTTGAGCTTCTCCTTCTTTGTAGTTACTGATTCTACCGTGGTCCTTGTGAATTCTACAACATGTATTAACATATTTTCTACTTCAAGGGTTGATGTTTTTGACACCCTCTTTATTATTAGGCTTCCTTTGTAGTTAGGTGCAGGCTCAACAATATCAGGTTTTCCTATACTTGGGGCCAAAGACCAAATAGCCAATGCATCCAGTTTTTCACTACAACCAGACCCTTGCAATGCAATTTCAACCTCTTATTTTGAATTGTAAAGAGGCCTATCACACCTCTTTATTGTATCAAAGGCTATAGCAAAAGCCAAATCCCACTCTGGAAGTAACATAATAGCACTATTTCTGACCAATTCTCTACCTTCCTTTGTAGTCATATTTTGGAACTTAGCCTTCATTTCATTCAAAACCTTTTCTTGAATGGTAGCATCAGACAATTATAGATGAAGACTTCTTTCTATGGATAGGCTATTAACATATTCATCTCTTTTATCCCTATATGCAAACTCTAGAAAATCTTGAGACTTTACAAATGAATCATCATCCAAAAAATTTGTGCATACCTCTACCCGCATATCATCTTTACCATTGAGCCTAGTAAGGTCAAATTTACTTGCCTCATATTTAATTGTTATACTGCCCCCACTGCTGGTGCAATATGCATTCCTTCTTGCATTTCTTGTTCTAATACCCAAATATCATTGTTAAAATCTTCATCAGCATAATCCACCAAACCTATGATTTCAACCTTCTACTTCTTCAACGAGGGCTCCTTTGGTGGTGATGCACTTGATGGTGGAGCATCAATATCCACAATTTCAGGCCCTATTTTCCTTAGAAGAGATAGGGGTGGTACTTGTAGCACAGGAGAAGGAGGTCTTTGCTCCTCTTGTTGAGAGGGATCATGAACAATATCATTCTTCTTTTCCTTACTCCTTTTCCTCAAAAATAATTTTATTTTTGGTTTATTAGGGGCTTGAGGTACAATTTTTTCTTTTATAGAAGGGATCTCTTCCTCACCCTATTCTTGATTAATGGGGGATTTCCCCTTATCCTTAATTATTCCCTCACCTTTAAGATGGCCCACTATTTTCTCAAAATTCTAGGACACATGCTCCACCTTTTGTATAAAATTATCAATCTTTGGAAGAATAATGAAATCAGGTTTTTCCTTCTTTGCATTTTGTTGAAAGAAATCCATTTTTCTTTTTTCGTTCTTGTTTTAAAGGATCAAACACATTTCTTATCACATCTTATGAGAATTGGAAGATGTGCACAACTTTCTAACTTTTGTTCCTTTCCTTCAACTAGGCCATGAAGCCTTCTGAGTCATATTTGACCCTCTCTATTTCTCTTTGCATGTTGTAGGCCTTAATTATATCAATTATCTTATTCCAGCTTCCTTTTTTCATCACAAATCAGAAAAGTATGTATACAAAGGAAAGAATGTTCCTTTTCCTTGATTCAACAGATGCTCATTTTCCACACTTCATAGTTTCCATATTACCTCCAGTAAACCAATTCTCTCTGATACAGATCTTGGTAGTAAGTGGGGTGAAATAGTTGAACCATATACTCTTAAAATAGTATAATCAGGGTATGGGATAACATCTCCCCAATTGTGATCAACCCCCAACTCTAGCCTTCTTTCCTTGGGTCTCAATAAGTCATGGAGGGCCTTGGGAATCCTAGGTATGTTCACAACTAGGGATCTCTTCAATTCTAAAGCAAACATATTCTAAAATGTCACAAATTTATATGTCCTATCATCCTTGTCTAATACAGTAGCTCAAAATTGCACGGGAAAATCCAAGTTACCCTCTTTCCTATCTGAATTAGGGTGCACCTTTCAACAAATCATATGCATCAATAATTAATAGCAACTAAACCTCTCTCCATCTGCTCCTTTCTTTAAACTTATCAAACCCTCATGAATAATTTTTGCAAGAAAACCTACATATTCATATACAATACAATATTGGGGGTGTTCAATATGGCTTACCATTCCATGCCATAAGCATACCCATGACAAGATCATAACCAATTAACTGGAAAATGGAGTAAAATGTTTTTTGGAAGTAGGAAATAAGATAATTGACAAGAAAAGACTCTTTATCACATTTCCATATTGTAATCCTCTGACCTCTAATTTCAGCTAGATACCTTGGTAGGACCTGGACTCTGAATGCAATCTTATTCTTATCATATTCCTGCTTAAGGATGTTTTCATTAATCTTAGACATTTCATCATTCCACCTAGTGAGTTTGAACACAAGAGAAAATTAATCCTTGGTAATTTTAACCATTTCCTTCCCATCATATGTCCTTATTGTTCTTGTGACTGGGTCATAATTGTTGGCTACTGCTTTGAGAAAGTTAACATCCATGTAAACATTTGGTACAATCAAATTTCCTAGGTCACAATTCCAAGGGTTACCAACTGGGATACCCATGTTTCTATTTCTAAACCATCCAAAGAACAATTCCCATCTAGTATAAGGTAATTTGGCATCCTTAATAGAATTTTTCTTATCAATAAAACCCTCAACTACTTGCAGACCTCAAAGAAGTAGCCGACCCTTAGGTTTTTCACTAGTTGAGGGTGGCAACTAGTTTGTAGGATATTTATTGAAAGGCCTTTTGGGTACATAAGTCTCTCCTTTAGACAAGGGTTCTTTCGACTATGCCTTGGGAGCCATGATACAAAAGATAATACAAAATAGGGTTTTTGTCTTCTTGGAACAAAAATTTCAGATTATATAAGGGTTCGACACTAATTATGATAATGCAGGGCTAATCAATTCTTCTTTATGAACGGAAAATCGTAAAATGTAGAGGTTTGAGAAAACATAATTTATCAATAATTCTGATGAGGAGGCATTATTTTACTTAGTGGTTCTTTCGCAAGTTGATAACCCTAGCCTTGATGTCTAAGAATCCTAAAAACTACAGCACAAGCTCTTCAAGCATGTAGAATATCCTTCACAATTCTCAATTATGCCTTTAAGATAGGTTTTAATATCTATGCAATCTTATGCCTTGGTAGATCAACATCCTTTCTATTATTAAGGCTCACTCACATGAACTAGAATGATTCACTTGCCCTCAAATTGAGTTTTGAATGCTAGTTGTTGATCACATGGACACATTAATTGATGAATGATTCAAATTTAATCATCTTGATTTGAAAAACTGGACTATATGCAGCCACAATATTCATTAAATTCCAATAAGCCACATGGAACCACTTGCTAATGTGTCATGGCCCCCACCACTCCTTTATTGTTGTAGCCAAAATCCACATGTCCTCTTCCCCTTTCCCCCATGGTTCTTAAATCATTCACACCATTTATCAGCGGGGAGATGAGGAAGGGCTAAGATTAAATCTCACGGCTTCCATTTTATCACATCTTAGTCATATCCAATTGCTTGTGACCTTATTCCTCCTACACCATGAATGACCCAGGTTAAGATATCTCAAACCATGTGCATCATAACTTCAGTTAGTAGTGCATCCTTTATTGTTCATGTCGCTTGTGAAAATATTTAATTAATATTCACCCTTTTTCTTCAATTCTTCCACGTCCTTTGGGTTACTCCACATGGAAATCGCCTGCTGCCCCATTGAAAACCTATCAATAAAGGAGGGACCCACATAGGATAGCAAGGAGTGATCAAGATTGAACCATGTCACCCGCTATCGACTATCGATCCTCTTTAAAGCTCTACTTTTTGATCACTTGGAAAAATTAGGCCTATGATCAGAAATGACACGCATCGACCGCCTGCCAACCCATGAGATTATTTTAATGAAGAATAAACATCAACAAGCATGCAATGAATGATCAATATGATGCCACATGATCAATCAACCATCATTGATTTATTTTGATACCGCCTTCAGTCTTCAATAAAGGTGTTGGGTCTATTTAAGCACAAGACGCGTGGCTTTACCCTACCAGCTCATGTGAATAAAATAATAAGAAATAAACTAGAACTAGTGCACGGGGAATGGTCATGATTTACTATCAACGATTGAAAAACCGCCATGGATTTTCATTTTTGCACATGCCAAAAAAAATAGTTCTTAAAATGGGGCGACCACTAGGTCGATAAGACTTAACCCTCAGGGAGAAAAACTTTGTATCTAAGTCTTTAAGTATAAAATTACTTAGCCCGACCATGGAAAAATTAAAACGATTAACTTGTAGATGGTGACCAAAAAAAATAACTCAAGGATCCAGTGTGGATAATAATTTTAATGGCTCAAGATATGACTTACATGACTGATAAATAGGTGTTCAGGTCAATAGAGAATTAAAACATTCAATGGTGATGATCAACGAACTTTGAAAAGAGGGTTTTTCACCTAAAACCCTAAACCCTATCCAGAAACTCAGAAGCATAGAACTTAAGACAAGGCAAGACACACCATAAAATTTCAAAAAAAATTAGCAGCTCTACCAAAGTCTTGTAATGAAATTTCTTTCATGTTCTTAGAGGGAGAGATATCAAGTGATCCTTTACGGTCTTGATAAGATACTCTCTTGATCAATGGTAAAATATTTTGCTTTATTTTGCAACAAAGATATCTCTTACTTAGTGCAAGGTGTCATAACTACACAAGACTCTTTAGATTGTGAGATTTCATTCTCTTCTTTTAAGGAAGGTGTATAATCTATCGAATTTAAATCATTAGTGTTTTGTGTGATGAAATTGACATTAAGTGAAGATTTATTTGTTTGATTTGTTTCTTGAAAATAATCTTTTGTAATGGTGTTGATATTAAGTGAAGGATTGTTTATTTCTATCATGGGACAGTAACCAAGACCATTAGTTGTTTCTTGCATGTTAGGTTTGATATGGACACAAATACCTTGTTCTCTAGCACCACATACTTTCCCACTATATCCAAGTTGTTTCATAAGCTCATAACCTTTTCCATAAATCTTTTTCATTTCTTTCGGATTTAGAGGTTGTTGATAGTCAACTTCATGAAAGTTTGTTGTGTATGTTGTCCTTTCTTCAAAAGTGGTTTAGGTGGATTCTTTCAAAGGGCCTTGCTTTTCCTTTCCCTTTTTAGAGTATTTGTTTATGATCTTGTATTCTCCCATGAATTTTTGTTCAAAACTCAATGATCCCACATTATCTAGTGATATCGTTGTGAAGATCTTAGGAAATCTATCTTTTTGTTGTTCTTGCATGGGTTCTACTTGTGTAGTTGGTGTCAATGTTTTCAAAGGATTCTCTTTATATTTCTTGATGTTCAAACAATTGTATGGTTCAGGATCAGATTTGATTGTATAAAATTTGTTGTTGTAGACATACTTCATGATACGATGAAGGGTAGAAGGCACCACATGCATCTCATGGATCCACGATCTTTGCAAAGAAGTATATAGGAAATACCATGAGACATAACATGAATAGATTTTTGTAAGGTATCCTTTCCAGCTATAATAGGTAAAGTTATCACTCTAAGTGATTTATTTCCCACATTATCAAATCCCTTAATAGATAAAGAGTTAGGTTGAATTTTTGATTTATCAACACCAAGTTTATCGAAAAGGATTACACTACACACATCTAAGGTTGAGCCATTGTTGACAAGGGTTTGCTTTATCCTAGCGATTTTATATTGAGCTATCATCATGAGAGTATCACATTGTTTTTCACTTCCAAATGGATTAGTTTACTTTGGTGGAAAACAATGTTCATGTTTATTCCTTGAATCATGGTTGCTATGTCATTCGGATTTACACTAGATGGAACCAAAACATTTTGGAAGGCTGCTTGAAGCATAGTGTGATAATTAGGTGAATTCTGAATTAGGCCCCATATGGATATCTTTAAAGGAGTATTCTTAAGTTGTTCAACAAGGTCATACTCCTTTTGTGGAGGAAAATGAGGGGCACTAGGCAAGATAGGATTAGGCAATGGGAGGGATGTTGAAGGTGTTTGTCTTGGTTGCACATTTCTCCTAGTGATGTATGTATGAGGAATGGTATTGTAACTCAGTTGCTATAAAAAAATGTTCTTAGGTGGTTCGAGGATAAGGATGGGTTTGTCTTGAACTTGTGGTTTTTATGAGGTTGGAAAAATGATAAGTTTAGGCTTGGGAGAGTACTCCAAGGGGTATCTAATGTGCATAATCTTAGAGGAGTCATCCTTATTTTCATGATCTCTTAGTGAAGGGGAGTCTAATGTCACTTCATCATCTTCTTCTAAGGAATTACTATTGTCAATGCTCTCATCTTCTTCCACTATGATGTCTTACCTAGTAGGAGAGTTTTCAGGAGAGCTACAAAACAAATGTTCTTGACATTCAAGGATTGGTTCTTCTAAGATGAATTCATTGCAAGTAGGGGGATGATCAATGGTTGAATTTTATTGCTCAATAAGGCTTTCCCTGGGTGAAGCGGGACAAAGATTCTCTATCATCAAAGTATCTTCTTCACAACTAGGAAAAATACTAGGAAGAGAACAAATTTTATTGTCGTGATTGTTTATGGTTTCATTCCTAATGTCATCTGAAATAGGATAGGTAGGGGAAGGATCATAAAGAGGGTCATCAATGTCTGGTCCACTAAGAGAGGTAAGAGGAGAGAAACAACTATGATTCTTAAAAATCTCATTGATTAGTTCTTCTAACATCAAAATATCTTCTTCAACAATAGGAGAGATATTAGGAGAAGAATGAATATGATCGTTATGAATTTCCAAGCTTTTATTCTCTTTCACTAAAACACTCTCATAGGGAGGGGATATGAACCTTTTCTTAGTGTGCTTATAAAGGTAAGGTACTAACATTTTTTGACCAAAAATGAAAAGAAATTTTAACCATCTCATGCAATGCTTTAATAATATAAACAATTTATATCCAAAGATGCAAAACATGTTTATCCAATGTATGAAAAACTTTAAGAATGCAAACAATGTATATCCAAAAATGAAAAGAACTTTTATCAAACTTATGCAATGTTTTATCAATGTAAATATTATATATAAAAAAGTGAAAATTAATTTTATTCATATTATGTAAAGTTTTAGAGGTGTAAACATTTTTGGATTTTCAAACCTAAAACAAAGTAACTTACTAACTACACTATGCAATAGACTAAAACTGAAATTCCATTTTGAATGTTGACAATGCAGTGAATGAAGACTAATTAAGCTAGATTCACTAAATCTAATGAAACAACAAATCAGAAAACTGAAACATGAAAGTAATTGCAGCAACCAAAAGCACATAAAAGAAATTTCAAACCCTGAAAATTGCAAAGTCAAAGTCAACAGGGACTAATACACTAGTAAGGGAATCTTAGTCCTCTTGGTGAAATTCTGAGTTTTCAAAAGCTGAAATAGATAGTAAATGGTTCAAACAGGGATCTGAGACAAGAATCCAAAGAGGGACTAAGACTCCACCAAGGGTATTTTTTCCTAGTTAAGGTTTTTTTTTTTAGAAAATCAGACAATTTTGGGTTGATAACAATGTTCCCAGATTGCCTACCCATGGACCTAATTTTGAGAAACAAAAAATTATGTAAATGAAGGCCAAAAAATGTAACTAATGACGAGAAATTGGATGCAAAGTTGAATGTAATTTTTATAAATTTTGAATGAAATAAGAATGTTCCTACATGTAATTAGGATGATTGAAAATGCACTTTTCAGTTTTCCAATGAGATAAGATGATGCAAGAAAGAAAAAATGCACTAGATGCACTTTTACTAATGCAAATATGACAAACCCTAGATGCCATTTCACTAATGCAAGATGCAATGCAAGAACGAAGTCAACCTAGATCTAGGACTTTAATGAAATCCAAATCAAAAAATGAATGTTACAAAAAGGAAAGTTCACCAGAATGAACAATAGGATAATGGGTGCCTTATAACCTAGGTCATAAAACACCACTTTTCTCCTAAGGTCATTCAAGATGGTCCTAGGAATCCTAATTGGATTGACTAACGACCTCACAAGGTGAGTCAATTCACAATGAGGAAGACCTAGGAAGGGTAATTTTATACTTTAAGGGGTTCACCATCAAGAAAAAGCTTGGAAAAAGACAATTGAACATTCAACCCACAAAATCAAGCAATTCAAGTCAAATAATGAGTGAAAATTATAAAATTAAGCTACACCAAGTTAGGGTATGTGTACCTAGGAAGTTTGGGGATGTAATGAGGATTTTGGAAATGAAAAAATGCTGTCGAAATATGATATGGAGGAAGGACTAAGATGCCCAAGTTGGTGTATTAGTCCCACTATTGTTTTTTGAGTCAAATACAAAATCTTCGAATGCCGGAATAAAATCTTGAAGAATCTTTGAAAAATACCCTATGGAGGACTAAGACGTCCAAGGTGGCATACTAGTCCCATTATGAATTTTTGAAGACTTTGAATGTAGTTCTAAGCTCTAAGTTCTGCACTTGCTTCTTCTCAGATCTCAGGCTCTGAAACTTCCAGATTTGGCCTGTAGTTGAGTTTTTGTGAAGATGAAAACTTTGGCAATGCAAATTTTTGTAAATTTTCAATCTCACACTAAAAATTATATTCAAGTATTTAACCCAGATCTGAAAATACAAACACAGAAGATGTTGGACTGAAGGGAACACTGAGAGGGGGGGTGAATCAATGTTCTACAAATCTAGACTTTATTAATCTGATAATTAAGCTATATCAACATTAAACCAAAGGAAAGATGTAAATACTCAAATTTATCATCCACAATACCATAACATGAGGATTTTTACATGGAAAACCTATTAGGGGAAAACCTACAATGGAGGTCAATCCACAATTCTAGTACTCAAATATAAGTTTTATAAAAATGAATTCACTTGCATTCAGGCTCACTGCTTAGAGATCACCACTCAAAATAGGAAGGATCACTACCTTACAAAATACTTATATTAAGGCCATATGAAGGTTTTAATTAAAGAAATAGAATCTACTCATGATAGGTTACAGTTCTGGTTAGGCTCATAGATCATATTCTAGACCTTCTGTCTGATTCTACACTTCACTTTGCTCTACTCTGCTCTTCGCATCCAAAAATTATGTATATATGATTTCAAATTACTATCATTTTGAATTTTTCATCATAAAATAGCATACTTCACATATTTCATATCCACTCTACCAAAATGATGCAACCAATCTCTTATATATACACTATCAAAGATTTGATCATTCATATGCCAGCTTTTATAAAACATAGAATACTTTACAATTATCGGATAAATCCTAAACTAATTCTTAATGTGCACCACCTATAGTTGGCCAAAGAATATTGGGGACCCAAATAAGAATGTTTGAGCACAAAAAAATTTACCCAATTGCGCCTTAGACATCCACAATGACTATATCCACCAAGTCAGCCTTTTAGAACTGATAACCAAAAAATCAATACACTAGATCTTCTAGATCGTACACCAGTAAATGCACACCTTGATAATTCTTGAATAAGATGGTACAAACATCAAAATACCTTCTTCTGAGATCGACAACTCAAAATAATAATCCGATAAATTAGATAGATCGACATCTTTACCTTTAATTGGATACCCTATTCTTCATTTTGTTTTGCCAGTATGAACCAATACTAAACTATGGATTGGATGAATGAATTAGGTTGCCATCAATGATAAAAATAGAAGCCATATTTCAACAATCTCCCCCTTTGGCATTAATGGCAACACTTAGTTAAAAATGACTAAGTGCCAAGACCAATATGAGCATGCTGACAAAATTCAAAATTTCAAAGCTTGGTTGCCCCTTAGATTGATGAGGCATTTTTCACTGCTCTCTCTCCCCCTTTGACATAAATGAAAAAATATCGAAGCCATATTCCAAAATATCAATGATAGAACATGTGTTCAATATCCCCTTTTGAAATATAACCAAAACATCAAAACTAATTCAAAATTTTGAAAAAGATTTAGAGAATTATCTTGTGATTTTCTTTCATCTCAGTGAGGGATTTTGTAATTGTGATCACATCCTCTAATTGAGGTTACCATAGGTTGTCTAGAAGGTCATGTTTGGGCAAATTGTTTAGGCCAATTTATCTATCTATTCATTTTCTTTAGGTTTGTGCCTTAGTGGCATTTTTGATCAGGTGATGAATTGTTGAAGGTCATGTTGACCATTGCATAGCCTTAAAGGTTTTTTCTCAAGCAAGGTTGTGGGCCTTTTAGACCTTTTAGGAGTTTTTTTCTAAATTTTTGACAAATAAAGCTTAACGAAAGCTACAAGCAGCCTAGGAAGACCTAAGGAGAGGTAACTGATTTAAAAAACCCTATTTAAGGGTTCTTTTGAGATGAGAGCAAGGTTGGAAGCATTTGGATTATTTGAAAATTTGAAATTCAAGTGAGAATAGTTGTGATAATGTGAGAGTTTCTGGCTTTTTCTTAGAAGTAGAGCTTTAATGGATTGAAAGTGTCACTGTAGCTTATGTAGGATGTAGTGCGAGTGTTATTCAAGCAATTTGTGGTAGTAATTAGCTTCTTAGTTCAGGTTCAAGCACTGTTTGTAAGTAGTTTGTTTTCCTTCATTTGCTGATCTGATAGACTATTTGAGGAAAATGGAGGGTTAGATCACATTCCAACTGTACATATTGTATGGCCCCTTTGGAAATTGTGACTGGAATCCATGTTTGTACATATAGTAGGGTTAGGAGTCTTCTTCTAGGCAAGCCAAAAAGTGTCCGGCTAGGGAAGACAAGAAGTGCATAGCACTTGATTTGCAGGGGTGTCCATTTCCTGTCAAATCACGGTATGGAGAGGGAAGGTATGAGCCCTACCAAGGCATAGAATGGAGGAGGAAGCTCCATCAATCCATTTGGTGTAAGGAACCTCTAACACTTGTAGGGAGGTCAGGAAAACATAACAAAAGGCCTAATTTTTCCAAATTGAAGGTTAAGCCTGTGTACGGACAGTTGAGGTTTAAGACCCCTAAAACCTTTGGTTGGTGATCATAAGAACCAGGAAACCCAAGGAAAGATTGGGGGTTACTTGGAAGAATCTTGGGAAAAACCTTGACTTCACGGAGAAGGAGGCCTAATTGGGCTCATAGGGCTAGTAGCCTTAAAAACCCTAAATGAGGGTTTGGGTGGAAGCGATCAGAAAATGGAGTTGGGTGGACCCTCAAGAACCATAGTGGGATGGATTGAAACTATTAGAAACACCTCCACACCCCTGCAAAGATAAGTTATAGATTTTGGAGAATGTTAGCCTTTAGGGTGGATTAAGGGCTAAGGGAAGAGTTGCAAAACTTGCACCAAGGTTGACTTGGTAGGTAGAGTTGTGATGGTAGTTGGGTTGGCAAGGAGAACCAGGGGTCCTAAATAGGGAAAAGTTCCTATAGGTTAAGGTGGTGGAGTGAGACACCATAGAGGTCTTCCAGGTAAGACCTAGAGCAGGAATCAGTGATTGATTCCTCCAACCTCCCTATCA
>CM021101.1:56559540-56652589 GCA_007115665.2 Sequoiadendron giganteum | reverse complement strand
AAGGGCTAAGGTTAGAGTTGCAAGATTGTACCAAGGTGGACTTGGTAGGAAGAATTATGTTGGTAGTTGGGGTTGGCAAGGAGAGACCAGGGGATCATATGTAAGAGAAGGTCCTATAGGTTGAAGAGGTGGAGTGAGACACCTTAGAGGTCTTCCAACCAAGACCTAGAGCATGAATCAGTGATTGATTCATCCAACCCCCTATCAGATTGGTATCAGAGCAACAAAAGATTTGGGATTGACTATTTTATGTTAGAGCTTGAATCTAGTGGTTCTACAACCATGGTGACAAATATAGAGTTGGCCAAGAAGGTCGAAGATCAAGAGGAAGACAATAGAAGATTGAGGGAAAGAATAGCTCAACTTGAGCAAGCAATGAATAATGTGCAAACCAAGACCGATGAGGTTAGTGATAAGTTGGAAGGTAGGGTATCCAAGAGTGAAGAGGTTGTAGAGGAAGACAAGATCCCTTAACCTGACCCTATTTTGCAAGAAGAGCCTTTCTTGAAGGCATACCATTTTTTAGTTGGAAATTGGAAGCTGATCTAGTCATGGATTGGATAGAGGGAATGGAAAACCATTTTGAGTGTGATGGAGTCACTTAAGCACAGAAGGTGAAGGTGGAAAATTCAAGATTAAGAGGTTTTTCCTTGACATGGTGGAAGTTCATTCAGACAGAGAGAGAAAAGGAAGGCAAGAAGCCTATTTATACTTGGAAGGGAATGGTTGCCAAACTGAGAGAAGCATACATGCCAGATGATTATGAGATTCAATTGCATAAGAAAAGATAGAGCTTGAGACAAACAGACCACAATGTGAATTCTTATACTAAGGAGTTTCAAAAAAATTGTATGAGGTCTAATGTTTCAGAGGATGAAAGCCTTAAGGTGGCTAGGTATCTTAACGGTTTGAAGTGGAACATTCAAGAGCAGATGACTCTTCTAAGTCCCGAGATAGTACACCAATGTTATCAATTGGCTATTAAGATTGAAGAATGAAGCACGAGGAAACAAGACTAGGCTTCCAAAACTAGAGGGAAAGGCATAGATCAAGGAGGACATAGAGGTGCATACCAAGGTAGAGGGACTGACCAAAGAGATCAGGGAGATTCTAAACTCACAGAGCATGGAAGTGAAACAAATTCTAGAGGAGGTTATGGAAGAGGTAGAGGACCTCAAGGAGGTTCAAATAGAGGAAGAGGAGCAGGCAGAAGTAACTCATACTTTGCTAGTATGAAGTGTTATAACTGTGGTCAAGTAGGACATCCAACCTATAGGTGCCTGGGGAAAGCATCTTCATCAAATACAGAAAAGAGAGTAGCATATGCTCAAGAGGACACCATGAGTATCAAGTCACCAGAGGTTAGTCACATTGAATCAAAAATGGGGTAGAACTTGATGTTTAGAAGAGTTCTAATCAGACAACCAGTCAAGGAGGATCCAAAGCAAAGGAGAGCCTTATTCAGGGTAAGATGCAAAATACTTGGAAAGGTGTGCAAGGCTATAGTGGATTCAAGGTCTATTGATAACATTATCTCTAAGGAGGCAGTGAGGAAGTTGAAGTTGGAGAAAGTACCTGACACTAACCCTTACAAGGTGGCATGGTTGAATAAAGGGCAGAGTATTCTTGTAAATGAGCAGACAACGGTGGAGTTCTCAATTAGAGGGTACAAAGACAAGTTGATTTGTGATGTGTTGCCTATGGATGCATGCCATCTTCAATAAGTTAGGCCATGGCAGTATGACAGAGGAGCCATCTATGATGGAAAGGAGAATACTATCTCATTCAAGAAGGATGGAAAGACATTCAAACTATAGTCATTTTTAGATGAGGAAGAAGGACAGTCAGAGACCCTTAGTGTCTTGTTAAGTAGTGAAAAGGATTTTATCAACACTCTACAACAAGGAGGTTAAGGATATGTGGTCATGGTGCAACCCAAGGAAGAAGACAAGACCAAGAAGACAGTCATACCAGGAGCAGTCCAGAAGTTGCTAGAACAGTTCAAGGAAATAGTTAGTGATGGAACACCAGCAACCTTACCTCCAAAGAGAGCCATCAGTCATTAGATTGACTTCATACCAGTGGCTTCATTTCCAAACAAAGTAGCTTACAAGCTCATGCCAGATCAAAACCTAGAAGTAGCTATGCAAGTGCTGGAGTTGTTAGACCAAGAACTAATCAGGAAGAGCATCAGTCCGTGTGTAGTACCAGTGGTCTTAGGAACCAAGAAAGGTGTTAAGTGGAGACTATGCATTGACTCTAGGGCTATAAATAGAATTACAATCAGATATAGGTTCCCTATTCCTAGGATTGAGGATTTGATGGATTGTCTTGGAGGAGCTCGGTACTTCACCAAGTTGGATCTCAAGAGTGAATACCATCAGATCAGAATCAAATATGGGGATGAGTGGAAGACAACCTTTATGACAATTGATGGGTTGTATGAGTGGAGATTTATGCCATTTGGCCTCTCAAATGCCCCTAGCACATTCATGAGGCTCATGAATGAAGTGCTTAAGGACTTCACAAGGATATTTGTGGTGGTATATCTAGAGGATATACTCATCTTTAGCAAGACAACAAATGAACATTTAAAGAATGTGGAGTTGGTTCTTAAAAGATTGTAGGAGGAGAGGTTAGCCATCAACCTAGAAAAGTGTGAGTTCTTCAAACAAGAGCTTGTGTATTTGGGGTTTGTAGTATCCCAAGGATCATTGAAGATGGACCCAAGAAAGGTGGAAGCTATCCTAAATTGGCCTACACCAACCACTAGGACAGAGGTAAGGAGTTTTCATGGGTTAGCTCAGTTTTATAGGAAGTTTTTAAGGAACTTTAGTGGCATATGTGCACCAGTACTTGATACAATCAAAGGTGGCCTAAAGACTAAGTTCCAATGGACTCTTGAAGCTGAGAAGGCTTTTGAGAAATTGAAACAAGAAGTGGCAACTCAACCCATGCTTTTATTACCTAGATTTGATAAGTTATTCATTGTCGAATGTGATGCCAGTGGAGTTACAGTAGGAGGAGTACTAAGCCAAGAAGGCAAGCCTATAGCTTTCTTTAGTGAAAATATCAATGAAGCTAAGAAGAAGTATTCTACCTATGACCTTGAACTATATGCTCTAGTACAGTCACTTAGAAAGTGGAGGCATTATCTCCTACCTAAAGAGTTTGTTGTGTTTACAGATAACCAGGCACTAAGCTACATCAGCACACAAGAAACTTTGAACAATAGACACTTGAAATGGATGGAGTACCTCCAAGCCTTCACCTTTACCATCAAGCACAAGAAGGGACAGTTGAACAAGGTGGCAGATGCAATAAGTAGGAGGTTGTTGATAGTGCAAGAGATACAAATAAAGAGCATTGGGATAGAGAGTTTCAAGGATCTCTATGGGGAAGTTGAAGACTTTTGTGAAGCATACAAGGTATGTTCTAATTTTGAGAATCACTTTCATAGTCAATTCTCAGAGTATACATTGTAAAGTGGACTTTTGTTCAAGGGAAATCAGTTATGTGTTCCAAAAGGTTCAATGAGAGAGAATCTTATCCAAGAGAAGCACAATGGTAGTCTTAGTGGTCATTTTGGTATCAACAAGACAATGGAACTAGTGCAGAGGTTCTACTATTGGCCTAAGTTGCCAAGGGATGTCAGAAGGTATGTGGAGCAATGTGTAGTGTGTATGAAAGCCAAAGGGGGAGCTAGCAATGCAGGTGTATGACCCCTACCCATTCCTAACTAACCATGGGAATGTATTACCATGGACTTTGTTGTAGGACTCCCTAAGACTAAGACATGGTTTGATAGTGTCTATGTGGTGGTAGATAGGTTCAGTAAGATGAGTCACTTAGTTCCTTGCAAGACCACCCATGATGCTAGCTATATTGCTCATATTTTCTTTAAAGAGATTGTGAGGATCCATGGATTTCAATTGAGCATTATCTTAGACAGGGATGTGAAGTTCATGAGTCATTTTTGGAAGACTCTATGGAGCAGATTGGGTACTAATTTTTCTTTTGGATCAACTTACCATCCTCAGAACCGATGGGAAAATTGAGGTGATCAATAGGGTGTTAGATAACCTTCTAAGATGTCTAACCAAAGAGAATGGATAGACATGGGACATGGTCATCTAACAAGCTAAATATGCCTACAATGATAGTGTGAACCGGACCATAGGTAGAAGTCCTTTTGAAATAGTGTATGGACTGCACCCAAGAGGTGTGTGT
This sequence comes from Sequoiadendron giganteum, assembly GCA_007115665.2. Lineage (NCBI taxonomy): Eukaryota > Viridiplantae > Streptophyta > Pinopsida > Cupressales > Cupressaceae > Sequoiadendron > Sequoiadendron giganteum. The sequence continues at coordinate 56,648,359 of CM021101.1, read as the reverse complement.
GAACTTAGATATTTAGGAGCTATGGAGCACAGGAGTGGCCAGGCTGAGGATTTCTCTTAGACCATGAAGGAGATATAGGAGCAAGTGAAAAAGAAAATTATAGAGGCTATTCAAAAGCTGAAAGCTAAGGTGGATATGTCTAGGAAGGATCTACAATTTGCAGTAAGAGACTATTTCATGTTCCATCTCAACAAATCTAGGTTGTAAAAGGGAAAATTGACCAAGTTGCAGATGAAGAGAGTGGGACCAGGTAAGGTGTTAGCTAAATATGGAAAGAATTCTTACAAAGTGGAGCTACCTGTAGATTTGGGCATCTCACCAGTGTTTAATGTGGCTGATTTGATCAGGTATAAAGGAAAAGTCACTAACATGGATCAAAAAAGAAGGGATATCTTAAAGGATATGAGTAACATAGCCTTACCTACTAGAGACGAGCTGCAAGCAGAGAGGATCTTGGAGTCAAGGTTGAAGAAGTCTACCCAGCATAAGGAATACATCGAAAACCTCATCAAATGGAAGGAAAAACCAGAATCTGAGGCTAAATGGGTGGATGAAGCTCATTTCAAGAAGCATGGTATTGATTTATCTCTAATCTCTCCCCACATTCTATAGTGTGTGTGCAGAGGGGGGAGAATGGTGCAGGACCAACTAGGTTACCATAGGTTGTCTAGAAGGTCATGTTTGGGCAACTTGTTTAGGCAAATTTATCCATCTATTCATGTTCATTAGGTTTGTGCCTTAGTGGAATTTGTGATCAAGTGTTGAATTTTTGAAGGTCATGTTGACCATTGCATAGGCTTAAAGGTTTTTTCTCAAGGAAGGTTGTGGGCCTTTTAGACCTTTTAGGAGTTTCTTTTCTGAATTTTCGACAAATAAAGCTTAATGAAAGCTACAAGTGGCCTAGGAGTGACCTAAGGAGGGGTAACTAATTTAGAGACCCTATTTAAGGGTGCTCTTGAGATGATAGCAAGGTTGGAAGCATTTGGATTATTTGAAAATTTGAAATTCAAGTGAAAATAGTTGTGATAATGTGAGAGTTTCTAGTTTTTGCTTAGAAGTAGAGCTTTAATGGATCGAAAGTGTCACTGCAACTTGTCTAGGATGTAGTGTGAGTGTTATTCAAGCATTTTTTGGTAGTAATTAGCTTCTTAGTTTAGTTTCAAGCACTATTTGTAGATGGTTTGTTTTCTTTCATTTGCTAATCTGACAGACTATTTTAGAAAATGGAGGGTTAGATCACATTCCAACTGTACATATTGTACGGCCCCTTTGGGAATTGTAACTAGACTCCATGTTTGTACATACAGTAGGGTTAGGATTCTTTGATAGCATCAGAGGCACCATTGGAGTCTTCTTATAGGTGAGCCAGGAAGTGTCCGGTTAGGGAAGATAAGAAGTGCATAGCACTTGATTTGCAGGGGTGTCTATTTCCTATCAAATCATAGTGTGGAGAGGGTAGGTATGAGCCCTGCCAAGGCATATAATGGAGGAGGAAGCTCCATCAATCCATCTGGTGTAAGGTACCTCTAACAGTTGTAGGGAGGTTAGGAAAACTTAACAAAAGGCCTAATTTTGCTAAATTGAAGGTTAAGCTTGTGTATGGATAGTTGAGGGTTAAGACCCCTAAAACGTTTAGGTGGTGAGCATAAGAACCAAGAACCCCAAGGAAAGATTGGGGGTTACTTGGAAGAATCTTGGGAAAAACCTTGATCTCTCGGAGAAGGAGGCCTAATTGGGCTCATAGGGCTAGTAGCCTTAAAACCCTAAGTGAGGGTTTTGGTGGAAGCGATCAGAAAGTGGAGTTGGGTGGACCCACAAGAACAATGGTGGGATGGATTGAAAATATTAGAAACACCTCGATACCCTTGCAAAGATAAGTTCTAGATTTTGGATAATGTTAGCCTTTAGGGTGGATTAAGGGCTAAGAGAAGAGTTGCAAAACTTGCACCAAGGTTGACTTGGTAGGTAGAGTTGTGATGGTAGTTGGGCTGGCAAGGAGAACCAGGGGATCCTAAATAGGAAAAATGTCCTATAGGTTAAGGTGGTGGAGTGAGACACCATAGAAGTCTTCCAGGTAAGACCTAGAGCAGGAATCAGTGATTGATTCCTCCAACCTCCCTATCAGATTGGTATCAGAGCAACAAAAGATCTGGGATTGATTTTTGTATGCCAGAGTTTGAGTCTAGTGGTTCTACAACCATGGTGACAAATATAGAGTTGGCCAAGAAGGTCGAAGATCAAGAGGAAGACAGTAGGAGATTGAGGGAAAGAATAGCTCAACTTGAGCAAGCAAAGAATAATGTGCAAACCAAGACCGATGAGGTCAATGATAGGTTGGAAGGTAGGGTACCTAAGAGTGAAGAGGTTGCAAAGGAAGACAAGATCCCTGAACCTCGCCCTATTTTGCAGGAGGAGCCTTTCTTGAAGGCATTGAAAGCTATGAGTGGGAAATAACTTGAAGGCATACCATTATTTATTGGAAAATTGGAAGCTAGTCTAGTTATGGATTGGATAGAGGGGATGGAAAACTATTTTGAGTGTGATGGAGTCACTGAAGCACAAAAGGTGAATGTGGAAAAGTCAACATTGAGAGGTTCTTCCTTGAGATGGTGGAAGTTCATTCAGACTGAAAGGGAAAAGGAAGGAAAGTAGCCTATTTCAACTTGGAAGGGTATGGTTGCCAAAGTGAGAAAAGCATACATGCCAGATGATTATGAGATTTAGTTGCATAAGAAGAGATAGAGCTTGAGACAAAGAGACCAAGATGTGAATACTTACACTGAGGAGTTTCAAAAACTTTGTATGAGGTCTAATGTTTTAGAGGATGAAAGTCTTAAGGTGGCTAGATATCTTAATGGCTTGAAGTGGAACATTCAAGAGGAGATGACTCTTTTAAGTCCCAGGAAAGTACACCAATGTTACCAATTGGCTATAAAGATTGAGGAACGAAGCAAGAGGAAGCAAGACCAGGTTTCTAAGAGTAGAGGCAAAGGCAGAGATCAAAGAGGACATAAAGGTGGATACCAAGGTAGAGGGACTGAACAAAGAAATCAGGGATAGTCTAAGCTCACAGAGCATGGAAGTGAAAAAACTTCTAGAGGAGGCTATGGAAGAGGTAGAGGACCTCAAGGAGGATCAAATAGAGGAAGAGGAGCAGGAAAAAGCAACTCAAAATTTTCTAGTATGAAGTGTTATAACTCTGGTAAAGTAGGACATCCAGCTTATAGGTGCCTGGAGAAAGCATCTTCATCAAATACAGAAAAGAGAGTGGCACATGCTCAAGAGCACACCATGAGTACCATATCACTAGAGGTTAGTCACATTGAATCAAAAATGGGGGAGAACCTGATGTTTAGGAGAGTTCTAATCAGACAACCAATCAAGGAGGAGCCAAAGCAAAGGAGAGCCTTATTCAGGGTAAGATGCAAAGTACTTGGAAAGGTGTGTAAGGTTATAGTGGGTTTAGGGTCAATTGATAACATCATTTTAGAGGAGATAGTGAGGAAGTTGAAGTTGGAGAAAGTACCCCACACTAACCCTTACAAGGTGACATGGTTGAATAAAGGGCAAAGTGTTCTTTTCAATGAGCAAACAATGGTGGAATTATCCATTGGAGGGTACAAGGACAAGTTTATTTGTGATGTGTTACCCATGGATGCATGCCATCTTCTATTGGGCAGACCATGGCAGTATGATAAAGAAGCCATCTATGATGGAAGGGAGAACACTATTTCATTCAAGAAGGATGGAAAGACATTCAAACTGCAATCACTGTCAGATGAGGAAGAAGGATAGTCAAATAACCCTAGTTTTTTGTTAATTAGTGGCAAGGAGTTTATCAACACCCTAAAACAATGAGGGGAAGGATATGTGGTCATGGTGAAACCCAAGGAAGAAGACAAGGCTAAAAAAATAGTCATACCAGGAACAGTCCAGAAGTTGGTTGAATAGTTCAAGGACATAGTTAGTGATGGAACACCAACAAAATTACCTCCAAAGAGAGCCATCAGTCATCAAATTGACTTCATAATAGGAGCTTCATTTCCAAACAAAGCAGCTTACAAGCTTACACCAGATCAAAACCTAGAAGTAGCTAGGCAAGTGCAAGAGTTGTTAGATCAAGGATTAATTAGGAAGAGCATCAGTCTGTGTGTAGTACCAGTGGTCCTAGCAACCAAGAAAGGTGGTAAGTGGAGATTATGCACTAATTATAGGGCTATAAATAGAATCACAATCAAATATAGGTTTCCTATTCCTAGGATTGAGGACTTGATGGATTGTCTTGGAGGAGCTCAATACTTCACCAAGTTGGATCTCAAAAGTGGATACCATCAGATCAGAATTAAAGATGGGGATGAGTGGAAGACAACCTTCAAGACAACTGATGGGTTGTATGAATGGAGAGTTATTCCATTTGGCCTCTCTAAAGCCCCTAGCACATTCATGAGGCTCATGAATGAAGTGCTTAAAGACTTTACAAGGATATTTGTGGTGGTATATCTAGATGATATACTCATCTTTAGCAAGACAACAAAAGAACATCTTAAGCATGCGGAATTGGTTCCTAAAAGATTATAGGAAGAGAGGTTAGCCATCAACCTAGAGAAGTGTGAGTTCTTCAAACAAGAGCTTGTGTATTTGGGGTTTGTAGTATCCCAAGGTTCATTGAAGATGGATCCAAGCAAGGTGGAAGCTACCCTAAATTGGCCTACACCAACCACTGGGACAAAGGTAAGAAGTTTTCATGGGTTAGCTAAGTTTTATAGGAAGTTTATAAGGAACTTTAGTGACATATGTGCACTAGTCCCTGATATAATCAAAGGTGGCCTAAAAACTAAGTTAAATTTGACCCTAGAAGCTGAAAAGGGTTTTGAGAAACTAAAATAAGAAGTGGAAACTCAACCCATCCTTTTGTTACCTAGTTTGATAAGTTATTCACTGTGGAATGTGATTCCAGTGGAATTGCAATAGGAGTTCTAAGCAAAGAAGGCAGGCCTATAGCTTTCTTTAGTGAAAAGCTCAATGAAGCTAAGAAGAATTATTCTACCTGTGACCTAGAACTATATAATCTAGTACAGTCACTTAGGAAGTGCAGGCATTATCTCCTACCTAAAGATTTTGTAGTGTTTACTGATAATCAAGCACTTAGCTACATCAACAATCAAGAGAAGTTGAGCAATAGACATTTGAAATTGATGGAATATATCCAAGCATTCACTTTTACCATCAAGCACAAGAAGGGATAGTTGAACAAGGTGGCAGATGCACTAAGTAGGAGATTGCTGACAGTGCAAGAGATACAAATAAAGAGCATTGGGATAGAGAGTTTCAAGGATCTCTATGGGGAATATGAAGACTTCTCAGAGGCATACAAGGTATGTTATGACTTTGAGAATCACTTTCATAGTCAATACTCAGAGTATACATTGCAGAGTGGACTGTTGCTCAAGGGGAATTAGTTATGTGTTCCAAGAGGATCAATGAGAGAGAATCTCATCTAGGAGAAGCACAATGGTAGTATTAGTGGTCATTTTGGTATGAACAAGACAATGTAACTAGTACATAGGTTCTACTATTGGTCTAAGTTTCCAAGGGATGTCAAGAGGTATGTGGAGCAATTTTTAGTGTGTATGAAAGCCAAAGGGGGAGCTAGCAATGTAGGTCTGTATCAACCCCTACCATTCCTAACCGACCATTGGAATGTATTAGCATGGAATTTGTGGTAGGACTCCCTATGACTAAGACAGGGTTTGATAGTGTCTATGTGGTGGTAGATAGGTTCAGTAAGATGAGTCACTTTGTTCTTTGCAAGACCACCCATGATGCTAGCTATATTGCTCATCTTTTCTTCAAAGAGATTGTGAGGATCCATGGATTTCCATTGAGCATTATCTCAGATGGGGATGTGAAGTTCATGAGCCATTTTTGGAAGACTCTATGGAGCAGATTGGGTACTAATTTTTCTTTTGGATCAGCTTACCATCCTCTAACCGATGGGAAAATTGAGGTGATCAATATTGTGTTAGGTAACCTTCTAAGATGTCTAACCAAGGAGATTGGACAGACATGGTCCATGGTCATCTCACAAGTTGAATATGCCTACAATGACAGTGTGAACCGGACCACAGGTAGAAGTCCTTCTGAAATAGTGTATGGAATGCACCCAAGAGGTGTGTGTGAACTTAGAGATTTAGGAGTTATGGAGCATAGGAGTGTCTAGGCTGAGGATTTCTCTCAAGCCATGAAGGAGATACAGGAGCAAGTGAAAAAGACAATTACAGAGGCTACTCACAAGTTGAAAGCTAAGGTGGATATGTCTAGGAAGGATCTACAATTTGCAGTAGGAGACTATATCATGGTCCATCTCAACAAAACTAGGTTGTAAAAGGGAACATTGACCAAGTTGCAAATGAAGAGAGCGGGACCATGTAAGGTGTTAGCTAAATATGGCAAGAATGCTTACAGAGTGGTGCTACCTACAGATTTGGGCATCTCACTAGTGTTTAATGTGGCTGATTTGATTAGGTATAAAGGACCAGTCACTAAAATGGGTCAAAACAGGAAGGATATCTTAAAGGATGTGAGTAACATAGCCTTACCTACTAGAGACAAGCTGCAAGCAGATAGGATCTTGGAGTGAAGGGTGAAGAAGTCTACTCGACATAAGGAATACATGGAACATCTCATCAAATGGAAGGACAAACAAGAATTTGAGGCTACATGGGTGGATGAAGCTTATTTCAAGAAGCAGGCTATTGATTTATCTATGATCTCTCCCAACATTCCTTAGTGTGTGTGCAGAGGGGGGAGAATGGTGCAGGAGCACCTAGGTTACCATAGGTTGTCTAGAAGGTCATGTTTGGGCAACTTGTTTAGGAAAATTTATCTATCTATTCATGCTCATTAGGTTTGTGCCTTAGTGGCATTTGTGATCAAGTTTTGAATTGTTGAAGGTCATGTTGACCATTGCATAGGCTTAAAGGTTTTTTGTTAAGCAAGGTTGTGGGCCTTTTAGAACTTTTAGGAGTTTCTTTTCTAAATTTTTGACAAATAAAGCTTAATGAAACCTACAAGCGGACTAAGAGAGACCTAAGGAGGGGTAACTGATTTAGAGACCCTATTTAAGGGTGCTCTCAAGATGAGAGCAAGGTTGGAAGCATTTGGATTATTTGAAAATTTGAAATTCAAGTGAAAATAGTTGTGATAATGTGAGAGTTTCTAGTTTTTGCTTAGAAGTAGAGCTTTAATGGATCGAAAGTGTCACTGCAACTTGTCTAGGATGTAGTGTGAGTGTTATTCAAGCATTTTTTGGTAGTAATTAGCTTCTTAGTTTAGTTTCAAGCACTATTTGTAGATGGTTTGTTTTCTTTCATTTGCTAATCTGACAGACTATTTTAGAAAATGGAGGGTTAGATCACATTCCAACTATACATATTGTACGGCCCCTTTGGGAATTGTAACTAGACTCCATGTTTGTACATACAGTAGGGTTAGGATTCTTTGATAGCATCAGAGGCACCATTGGAGTCTTCTTATAGGTGAGCCAGGAAGTGTCCGGCTAGGGAAGACAAGAAGTGCATATCACTTGATTTGCAAGGGTGTCCATTTCCTGTCAAATTACGGTGTGGAGAGGGTAGGTATGAGCCCTAAAAATGCATAGAATGGAGGAGGAATCTCCATCAATCCATTTGGTGTAAGGAACCTCTAACAGTTGCAAGAAGGTCAGGAAAAGTTAACAAAAGGCCTAATTTTGCCAAATTGAAGGTTAAGCCTGTGTACGAACAATTGAGGGTTAGGACCCCTAAAAAATTTGGGTGGTGAGCATAAGAACTAGGAAACCCAAGGAAAGATTGGGGGTTACTTGGAATAATCTTTGGAAAAACCTTGACCTCTCGGAGAAGGAGGCCTAATTGGGCTCATAGGGCTAGTAGCCTTAAAATGCTAAGTGAGGGTTTTGGTGGAAGCGATCAGAAAATGGAGTTGGGTGGACCCTCAAGAACCATGGTGGGATGGATTGAAACTATTAGAAACACCTCCACACCCCTGCAAAGATAAGTTCTAGATTTTTTAGAATGTTAGCCTTTAGGGTGGATTAAGGGCTAAGGGAAGAGTTGAAAAACTTGCACCAAGGTTGACTTGGTAGGTAGAGTTGTGATGGTAGTTAGGTTGGCAAGGAGAACCAGGGGATCTTAAATAGGAAAAAGGTCCTATAGGTTAAGGTGGTGGAGTGAGACACCATAGAAGTCTTCCAGGTAAGACCGAGAGCAGGAATCAATGATTGATTCCTCCAACCTCCCTATCATTATGTTTCAATTTTCTCCAAATTCTCTTTGTATTTCACAACTGCATGAGGCCAATGGATGCAATACTTATAGATGTTATTTGCTTCACTTATGGATTGCCTCAGATCATTCATTTTATTTTTCAACATGGTAAGTGATAGCCTGGACTTCTCCTTCGAATGTAACATTATTTCTCCTTATCTTTGTTTTGAGGCTCAAATTCCATAGTTTCCTTAATGCATTCAATGATTTCCTTAGTTAAAATATTCTCTAAACTTTCCAATTTTATCTAACTATGCACTAAATGAGTATTTAGTACACTTAGAGTCATATCCTGATCATATGAGGGTCTGATGGACCATAATTGAGAAATTTCTGCATTCCACCTTCCTTATGAATCAGTTGCATTAGCTTCTCTTTTTTCAAGTCATCTTCTTCTTCACTTGCTTCTGTCCTTTCCTTTTCTTGTTCTAGTTCAACTGATTCCAGATCTTTTCCTTGCATGTGCTTAATTTCCTCATCGAATTCCTCATTTAGTACATCCTCAATCTCTTGTTCCTTTCCTTTTCCTTCAATTTTTGAAAGCTTGCATTCTAGAGGAGTATATTCAATAGTTTATTTTTTCTCTTTTCTACTTTCTCTCCATCCCACCACAAGATGAACCAACTTCAAGTAATCTTACCGAAAGAGAAATACCAACTAAGCCACACTTTCCTAGTAAACTCTTAAAGAAATTTCCAAATTCTTGATCCCAGTTAGCCAAGCTCTTAAAGTGTGTGTAGATTTGTTTGTACACTGGTTCATTTACTTTCCACACCACATTGTTGTTCATTGATAAATGATTTAGAAAGTACATTACTAGAAATATCACCAAAGTACCAAAATTGAAAGGGTAATCTATCTCCTTTGTTAGTTGCACATTCTCCATTAGTTGATCCTTTAGCAGTCTGCATAGGTCAAAGTCCTGACCTTCCATTATCATTTTGTGAGAGATGTAAACCCTAGTACCTAAGGTTGTTCCTTCTCTATTTCTGAAAATAATTTTATATGAAACTCCGCGCACAATGTACCTTATCACAAGGTTTTTGATTGTCGAGATTATCAATGCCCTTTGATCTCCAATCACTCTGGTTAGGGTTTCAAATTATTTATTCTAAATGGATTTCTTTTTTGGTATATCCCCGACTTTGCATAATCTAGTCAAATTTTCAATTACTTCCTTCAAAATGATGTAGGGTTTGTCCAGAATCAAAGTGTCATCATTCAATATAATCAAAATGAATTTAACAATTTATGCATTCACAAAATAGGGAAACTCATTCCAAATGTCCAAATTATTGTGTTTGGCTTCTCTCAACCGCTTCAATTCATCGAGTGACAAAAATTTTCATACGATCCTAATCTTCTCACTATTGTATTCATCTAAATTGATTGACCCTTTGATTTGTTCCATTTTTCCTTCCGTACAACTGCACACCAAATTATATGGAAATTCCAAAGACAACTGAAATCCTGATGGGTTTCGAGATTCGTTGCTGAATTAACTTCACTCCTTCGAAATTCTTCTACCGAGTGCTCTCCTTCTTCTCTTCTTTGATGTAAAGTGAAAAATGAGAGTTTCAACTTGCCTTATATAGCTTGCACACTTGTAATAAATGCCTTTGCCCTAGGTTTTCTAGATACCTTGCTTTCTTAGACAATGAGAGAAAAATTCTTCCACGAACCTTCTTTAATTTCCTTGTGAATTTTTTCCAAAACCTCTGTAGATCATTAATACACCTTTTTGAAAATATTTTACGTTTCAGTACTAGCTTACGAACAGGGGAAAAAGGATTTTCATGAAAAACTTCCCCTAGGCCAATGGCCTGAGATCAATTTCTAGAGGAATTACCGGAAGCAGGTTCGAGTGTAGAACCATTTCAAACATCAGATTCATTTTTCCTTACCCATGTCTTCTACATTTGATCTCTTATTTCATTTTCAGTCACTTTTCATTTTTATTTATCATTTATCTATGTATTTTTGCCTTTGTATACTAGACCTCTCCTATCTGTATTTTTTTTTTGCAAAACCTTGCAATGTGACCATATCTGTTGCAATTGTAGCACATAGTATTTCCTTGTCCAGACCAATAATTTCATTGATTTCTTCTTGATCTGCATTGATTAGCAATATGCCCAAATTTTCCATAGGTATAAAATTCAACATTCCTTCTACTGTCAGAGTAGTTTGACACATTTTTGCATTCAATTGATTTATGACCAAAATTTTTGTAGTTGAAACACTGACCAAAAATTGATGAATCTCTTAATTTCATGTTACTTCTACATTGAGCAACCATATGACCAAATTTATTGCAAGCAAAAAAATATCAATTAAAATTTTGAGGATTAGGTTTCTTACTAGATACCTTCCACCTTTATTCATCTGGTTACCTTGCATGAAATTATTTTGTCCTCATCCAGAGCTTTCTCCTTTTTCATATCAGAGACCTCACTTGTCATTTCCACTCTTATGTCCTTGAGTCAGCTCATCAAGCTTAGTTGAGCTTATATTAAAATTCTCCTTGTATTCATTTGCAGTAGTAAGTTCATTCCTAAGAATAAAAATTTGTTTATCAAGTTCTTCATTATTTTTGGATTTTTGTAGTTCCCTCTCCAACTGCATGAATTCTCCATTTACTCTTCTGCATTCATCAATTTTTTATTTTAAGGAATGAGCAAGGTTCTCCTCATTATTCTTCCTTTCTTCGATCTCCTTAGTTAGATTCATCACCATATATTCCATATATTGTTTCAAGGTAGCATTGTCTTTGGAAATATTTTCACATTCTTCGGTTATTTCCTTCAAGTTTTGATTTAGGTGAACATCATCCATGCTTCTGCTCTCTTTTTTCTTGATCTGATCATAGAGATCCTTTTGTTGAATGTTGTGGTTGTGTTTCTAATATATGGTTGTCATTTATTTCAACACTATTAGCATTAATTTCTTGAAGGTTGTATATGTCGAGGATATTGAGAATATTACAATAACTATGTTGCAGATAGTCTATGAAATTGTGAAGATTAGAGTGGTGTAAATTTATGTACATTGGTATTTAGAAGTTGTGCATTTAAGGGTTTGTTGCTGAGCCTATCTAGTTCATCCTCCAGAAGTTTCAGAGGTGCACATCAAGATTTGATAAAGTTATGAGTTTATGTGTTCCTACAATTATTCTGTTATTGTAGCTAACATTTCTGGAAGAAGCGAATGTAATTCTATTGATTTAAGTTTTTGTGTATGATCCTATGATATTCGTTGATGTTTCTAGATTATACTCTATCTTTGTGGTACATCCACATTGATCAAAATGTTCGTGGTTGAATATTTTTCCTTGGTTTGTTCGGGTTTTCATGTTCTTGGTCGACATGATGGTTGTAGTGTGTTGCAGATCCTCATGGATTAATTTTTGAATGATTGGTGTGTTTGAGGATGTTGTTTTAGGTCTTCATTATGTTGTGACCGACTTTGGTTGGTACACATTGAGATTTTTTCAAGAATTGTGATGACAGTTTGTATTCATCTATTATTTATTTTTGGTCAACAAAGTTGTTGATGTAATTCCATAAAGCGGGTAAATAACAGAGATTGTTTTCTTCAATTGAGAAGTGAATGTGTATGAAGTGTGTGAGATATGTGAGAATAAATATTAGATCATTCGATTGTAGAGAATATTATGAAGGAGTTTCAGCGAAGTGTGAAGAAGTGTTTTTGTGCCTAATTAGAACTATCATCAGGCTTTTGAAGAAGCTAATTTATAAGTTCAATCTCTTCAGATGGATTTAATTTGAAAATTTTATGTAAGGAAATGAGCCTTCCCTTTTGAGTAGTGAGCTCTAAGTAGTGTGTCTGAATGCATGTGCATACCCATTATTCATTTCTCTTATACTTTTAAGAGGGTATAAATTGTCGATTAACCTCCACCGTCGTTTTTCCCCTAATAGGGTTTGCATGCAAAAATCTTGGTGTTATCTGTGTTTATGATGTGTTGTTGATTCATGCATTCACTGTTATTTATTAGATCTGAGATTAAAGGTTGATAAGGTTAAATAAGTTTTTAATTGTGACAATTGATTCACCCCCCTCTCATTTTTCTATCCTTGTTTTTCCAACAATTGGTATCAGAGCGGGTTCCTTTGAAGAAGTTTAACAACTTGAGGTGATCCAAGATGACATCATACAAGAAGGATAGTCCTAGATTCAATGTTACAAACTAATCTCTGTGGAAGGTTAGAATGGAGTGTCATTTGAAGTGCATTGGTGAACCTTTCTGGAAGATTACAAAGAACATATATAATATTCCTTAGAATGGTCCCTCTACTCTTGATGAGATCAAAGAAGCTAAAACTAATATCAGGGCTATAAAAGCATTACTGAGTGCTTTGATAATTTAAAAATGAAAAATGTGATAGGTCTAAAAACAACACATGAGATCTAGAAGAAGTTGGAAACATTGTATGAAGGAGATGCATAAGTGAAAGTTGCTAAGCTACAAAGTCTAAAAGGAAAGTGGTATAACATGAAGATGAGTGAAGATGAAAAAAATATTTCTTTCATGAAAAAGGTAAATGAACTAGTGATGGGTATTAGATGTGTCAATGGAACCTTGGAAGAAGATGAAATTGTGGCTAAAGTGCTCAGATTAGTGCTCGCTTCTTACAAAATTAAAGCTTATGCTATTGAAGAGCTCAGGACAGTAACAAATGTGACAAGAGACATGTTGATTGGTAAGCTTGCTGCCTTTGAATTGAGTGAATTTGGTGAATCTACTCCTAAAACACAATCTACATTCAAAGTTATTGTATCCAAAAAAATCCAACAAAGATATGATCTAGGAGAAAGTTCCAGGAAGACATTCAAGTATGAAGATGAGATGAAACAAATTGAGGATGAAGAAAGAGAGTTAGAAGATCTGGAAGCATTGATTGTGAAAAGAGAATCCAAAGGACAAGGTAAGTATAAAGGAAAGTTTCCTATTAAATGTTTCTCTTGTAGTAAGATAGGTCATTTTGCATCAAGGTGTGCTAAAAGAGTTTCTAAGTACAAACCTAACAAGTCTAGATTTCAAAAGAAATGTTTTTATGTTGAAGAAGGTGTTACTAATGATGAATCTGATAAAGAAACTGGAAATAAAGATGGATGGGTATTAATTTTATCAAGGAAAATGGTCTAGTGTCCACTGAATCTGCTAGTAATAAAAATATTGAGAAAGCTCTTTTAGCCAGAATTGAAGAAAAGGATGAGTGAGTGACTGATAGTGGATGCTCACATCATATGGTTCTGGTGACAAAAGAAAGTTTATAAGCTTGGAGAAATATGACAGTGGTGTTGTAAGATTTGGAGATAACAATGCTGGTGTGATTTGTGGTAGAGGCACTATTTCTCTTGGTGGTAAATATAATACTAATGATGTCTTTTATGTTAAAGGATTGACTCATAATCTATTGAGTGTTGAGCAAATGGTCGACAAGGGATACAATCTTCAATTCAAAGATGGAAAATGTAATTTCTTCAGGAACAAAGACAAGAGGTAACATTTTTCACTTAGGTGTTGATAGTGAAAGTTGTCTAATTTCTCAAGTTGATGTAAGATGGTTATGGAATAGGAGGCTGTGTCATGTGAATTTTGATAACATTGTCAAATTAAGCTCCACAGAAGTAGTAAGAGATATTCCTAAGCTAGTGAATCCTACTAACACCATATGCAAGGAATTTCAGATGGGAAAGAAGACTAAAATTTATTTTCAAAGAAACAAAATCATTCTAACGGAGTACTAGAGTTGGTGCATACTGATCTATGTGGTCCCTCCATAATCAAAAGTCTACAAGGAGAAAGGTACTTTATGTTTCTCATTGATGATTACTCTAGGATGATATGGGTTGCTTTATTGAGAGAAAAACATGAGGCACTAGAGAAGTTCAAAAGTTTGAAAGCTATGGCAGAAAATGAGATAGGTTTGAAAATTAAATGCTTAAGATCAAATAGAGGTCATGAATTCACTTCTCGAGAGTTCAATTCATTATGTGAAGAGCATGGAATCAAAAGACAGTTATCTACTCCCCGGAGCCCTCAACAGAATGGAGTTGTAGAGAGAAAGAGAAAAAAAATCCTAGATGCTGCAAAAACTATGATTTTGGAAGGTAATGCACCTCATATCTATTGGAGATAAGTTGCAAGCACTCCTGTCCATACAATTAATTGGGTAGATGTCAATGGTAATTCTGGTAAGACTCCTTTTGAGCCATGGTTTGGTTATAAGCCTTATGTTAAGTATTTCAAAATATTTGGAAGTAGATGTTATATCAAAATAGATGATGATATAGGAAAGTTTGATGCTAGGAGTGATGAAGGAAAGTTTTTGGGTTACTCTACTAAGAGAAAAGCCTACCAGTGCTATAATAGAAGATTGAAGAAAATGGTTGAAAGTGCAAATGTCAAAGTTGATGAGGATAATGACAGATCATCCAAATACTATGGATATGATTCACATGACCAACATGATAGTACTGATAAAGGAAATAATTCTCAAACATAAAGTCAAGTTCAAATTGTTCTAGTGAATCAAGAAATTCAAGAAGGAGAAGCTAGTGGAAGTGCAAGAGAAAGACCAGAAGAACCAGAAGTCCAAGAAAATCCCAAAGTTCCTAGGTATGTAAAGCTAAATAGTTCTAAAAATCAGATTATAGGAGATAAGAAGAAAGGTGTGCAAACTAGAAGAAGAATTGCAGAAGAGTATTGCTTGATTTCCAAGACAGAGCCTAACAATGTGAATGAAGCATGTAAATATGAATATTGGATGGAAGCAATGAAGGAAGAACTAATGTAGATAGAGAAAAATGATACATGGACTCTTGTTCCTAGACCTCAGGATAAGAATGTGATTGAAACCAAATGGGTCTTTCAGAATAAGCTGAATGAACAAGGTGAAGTGATTAGGAATAAAGCAAGACTGGTATGTTAAGGGTACTCATAGATGGAAGGTATTGATTTTGAAGAAACCTTTGCACCTACTCCTAGAATTGAAGTTTTAATATTGTTTCTTGCTTATACTAATTTCAAGTACTACAAAGTCTATCAAATGGATGTAAAGTTAAAATTTCTAAATGGTGAATTAGAAGAAGTGTATATTGAGAAACCGTATAGATTTCAACTAACTAACAAAGGAGATATGGTTTTCTAATTGAAGAAATTAATGTATGGAATCAAGCAAGTCCCTAGAGTCTGGTATGCTAGATTGGATAAATAATTGTTGAAGATTGGATTCAATAAAGGTATTGCTGACAACAATCTGTATTTCAAGATGGATCAAGATAAAGAGTTGATAATTGAAGTCTTTGTTGATGACATTATTTTTGAAGGAGATGATGACTCATGTATGAAGTTTTTCGATGAAATGAAAAGTGAGTTTGAGATGTCAATGACAGGAGAACTAAAATTAGTTTTTGGATTGAAAATTACTTAGTTAGATGATATAATATTTATATCTCAGTCCAAGTATGTGAAAGAGTTATTAAAAATGTTTGGCATGGAAGACTTAAAGCCTGTAGGTACACCCATGGTAACTGGATGTAAGTTAACATAGAATGATGATTCTCCTAAGGCTAATCAAATAAGGTACAAATCAATGATTGGTGGTTTACTTTATTTGACTCAAACCATACCAGACATCATGAATGTTGTATGCATATTTGCTAGATATCAAGCTGATCTGAAGGAATTTCATGTAACTGCAATAAAGAGAATTTTCAGATACTTAAAAGGGACAATTGATTTTGGCCTATGGTATCCAAAAGATGATGATATTACTTTAAATTCCTTTAAAAATGCAGATTGGGCAAGAGATGTGGATGATAGGAAAAGTACTAGTGGTGGTGCATTCTTTTTGGGGAAGAAGTTGGTGTCTTGGTGTTGTGCAATTTTTGCACACACCCCACTAGAGGTAGGGAGCCTCTTTTTATTCTACATATTTGTACCTTGGCTTTGTCAATTTATGGTTTTTCTCTTCTTGGAGGTTATTTTGGGATTAAGTCCAGATTTAGTTTGACTGGGGTGGTATTTTGAAGCGTTTTAGGGCTTTGAATTTTAGAAATGAGGATTTTTAAAGTGAATTTTAGATGTGATGTGTAAATATTTTTACACCGATGGATTGAGGACAAAAGATTAGGCCAAGTTGCTTTTTGAACTTTTCAAAAATTCATTCGGGAAAAAAAGTTATGGGGTTTCGAAGTGTTTCTCCGATTTTTTTGTCAAATCCAGGATTTTCCACCCCATCCAGATTTTTCCGGATTTTTTTGTCAAATCCGGGATTTTTCACCCCATCCGGATTTTTTGTCAACTCTGGGATTTTCCACCTCATCCGGATTTTTTTGAATTTTTTGTCAAATCCAAGATTATCCACCCTGTCTGGATTTTTTCGGATTCCTTTTCATTTTTTGGGGATTTTCCCTCCTGACGGATTTTTTTGAACTTCTTGTCACAATTTTCTTGAACTCAAAAATTTATTAATAGCATTAAATTTCCAAAATTTTATGACGGAGTTGAAATTTTCAAGGGTTTATTTATGCTTAATTTTAATATTTTGTGGTAGGATTTTCACATGTGAGATATTAATGATTATATCTATTTTTCAGGATTAAATAAATAAAAAAAGAGGACTTGCATATGGATTCGTTCCAAGAGGAAAATTTGGAAATATTTTAAATGTTGATTTACATATGAATTGGTGCCTAGCTGTTCAAATGAACCCAATTGCATAAGAATCTATGTCACAACCTGTCTACAACTTGAATATATGTTTCAAACATGGAGTGACATGTGATGTTGTTTTCACTCTCCAATCATAATTTTTTATTAAAATCGAGGTGGCAGATTGTTGATTTCTTATTGCTCCTGGATGTAACTACTTTTGTGCTATTGGATGATGATGTACCACATTTTAAAAAAAACCCTAAGGTAAATTCTTAGGGTTTCTTGAGGATTAATTTCATCAATTGGATTGAATTTAATCCTAGCCCTTGATTTAAAAATGTAATATCTATAAAAGGCCAGTGCCTTGTCATTTGTAAAGAAAAGAAAATATTAGAGAACAACTGGTTAGAGGCTACAAAGCCAGAATTGGCTAAGTTAGAGGTTAGATTCTGCAAGTCAGTAGTTGTAGGAGAGGAGAAAGAATGAAAATTGTTATGTAATGCTGGAGAAGATAATGCAAACGAGTTGTTGATTTGAAAAACTTTGTGTTTACCTTTGACAGTTTATGGTTTCTTGTTCTTAATTCTTAGTGTTAGATGTTAGTTTTCAATTCTTTCATGATAATGGTGAAATGTTAATGATGTTGATCGATTTTTGGTCCATACTTTTAGCAATTTATTGATTGTAAGTTATTGTGTAAAGTTAGTTTGGGCCTTATTTTGTGCTAAGTTCAACTGTTGATGCTTGTTTACATTGCGCCATTTACTAGGTATGTGGATGAATATTCATAATCTGAAAATCTTTAGTTTCCTCAGAAGATTGCACCAATTTTGTGGAGTTGTGGGCTTGTCCTTGATGAAGAAAAAATTGGTTTTATTGGAGATTTGTCTGTTTGTAGCATTCATCATTGTTGTGATTGATTTTAGTAGTAATTTTAATCTTAGGATCTCTTTTAAACTCTTATCTTTTGCTATTTATTTTATTATCTGGGTTACATTTAAGAATCTGAGTATCAATATATTAAAAAATTTGATAAGTTTGAAGATCCAATATTTGTTTCTAAGGCCCCTTGTGATTACCATAATTTTCACATTATATCTGAGTTGTTTCACTGCATTGTCAAGACCTGACATTAGAGACCTTGTGGTTATCTCTTTTACCATAGAGATTTACCTTTCAAGAGAGATAGGATATCATATTCTATCTGAGTTGTTGTTATGCAGAAAACACCATCAACACTTGGCTAAGTAAAAAACATAATTCCATTTCCTTATCTACTGCTGAGGTAGAATATATTGTTGCTGCAAACAATTGTACTCAAGTAATATGGATGAAACAAATGCTGAGAGATATTAGAATTGAGTATGATGAGACTATTGCTATATTTTGTGATAACTCAAGTGCCATAAACATATCCAAGAATTCGGTGTTGTATTCAAAGACAACACATAGATCTATCAAATATCACTTTTTGAGAGACAAAGTGAGTGATAAATTCAGACTGGAGTATGTGCCTAGTAAGGAAAAAATTGCAGATATCTTTACTAAGCCATTGCCTAATCATAGAGGTAAGTTAGGGGTGATTTAACCTCCTAATCTGAACTAAGATGCAAGTCTTTGTATCAATCCATATACTTATAGTCATATCTTGTTTTAGATTGATGATATGGTGGAAGCTACTCAGGGGGAGTAGTTAGATGATTCAAATATATGGTTCAAATCTTGTGTACCTTTTCCATTGATGTCAAATGGGGAGAAGAGTAATATGAAAAACCTTTGAGGTAGAAAGGGGGAGAAGAATCAAGTGAAAGAAAAGGGAAGAAGAGTGCAATATCCAAGGAGGAAACTGTTGGAGAAGAGCTAGTTGCGTTGATGGTATTTTTCACATCATGTGTTGCCATCAATGCCAAAGGGGGATATTGTTGGATGTTGTGGTTGTGTTTCTAATACATGGTTGTCATTGATGTCAACACTATTAACATTAATGTCTTGAAGGCTGTATATGCCAAGGATATTGAGAAAATTACAATAACTATGTTGTAGACTATCTATGAAGCTGTGAAGATCAGAGTGGTGGAAAGTTTTGTATGTTGGTATTCAAAAGTTGTGCATTAATGAGTTTGTTTCAGAGCCTATCTAGTTCATCCTTCAGAAGTTTCAGAGGTGTGCATCAAGATTTGAGAAAGTTATGAGTTTATGTGTTCCTACAGTTATTTTGTTACTGTAGCTGACATTTATGGAACAAGAGGATGTAATTTTAGTGATTTAGGTTGTTGTGTATGATCCTACAATGTTCATTGATGTTTCTAGATCATACTCTATCTTTTTGGTATGTCTACATTGATCGGTGTGTTCGTGCTTGAAGATTTTTCCATGGTGTGTTTGGGTTCTCATGTTCTTGGCCGAAATGATGGTTGTAGTATGTTGCAGATCCTTGTGGATTAATTTTTAATGCTTGGCACATTCAAGGATTTTGTTTTAGGTCTTCATTATGTTGTGACTGAATTTGGTTGGTACTCATTGAGATTTGGTCAAGAGTTGGGCCGATAGTTTGTATTCATCTATTCTTTATTTTTGGCTGACAGAGTTGTTGATGTAATTCCATGAATTGGATATATAAGAGTGATTGTTTTCTTCAATTGAGAAGTGAGTGTGTATGAAGTGTGTGAGATATGTATGAATAAAGATAAGATCATTTGATTGTAGAGAAAATTATGAAGGAGTTTGAGCGAAGTGTGAAGAAGTGTTCTTGTGCCTAACCAGAACTATCATTAGGCTTTTGAAGAAGCTAATTTCTAAGTTCAATCTCTTTAGATGGATTTAATCTGAAAGTTTTATGTAAGGCACTGAGCCTTCCCTTTTGAGTAGTGAGCTTTAGGTACTATTCTTGAATGCATGTGCATTCCCATTATTCATTTCTCTTATACTTTTAATAGGGTATAAATTATGGATTAACCTCCACCGTGGTTTTTCCCCTAACAGGGTTTCCACACAAAAATCTTGGTGTTATGTCTATTTCTTATATGTTGTTGATTCATGATTTCACTATTATTTATCAGATATGAGATTAAAGGTTGATAAGGTTAAATAAGTTTTGAATTTTGTGATAGCTGATTCACCCCCCTCTGAGTTGTCTATCCTTGTTTTTCCAACACCTTTCTCTTCTCCCTAGATTTAACAATCTAATCCTTCAATGTCTAAATGAATTTCTCAACATCTTTAAGATTTTCTTTCATTTCCTTGACTTTTGTTTTAGACTGATCAAGGTCATCAAGTGCCACCAGAAGATGTTGCTAAAGACTATCAGATTCCATTACATTCCAAGATCCACCTCAAGCAGCTAAACATCTTCCAAGGAACCAAACTATGATATCAATTGTTGGACTCAAGGGAGCATTGAGAGGGGGTGGTGAATCAGTGTTCTGTAAATTTAAACTTTATTAATTTGATAATTAAGATATTTCAACATTAAACCAAAGGAAAGATGCAAATAGTCAAAGTAATCATCAACAACACCATAACACAAGGATTTTTACGTGGAAACCCTATTAGGGGAAAAACCATGGTGGAGGTCAATCCACAATTTGAGTACTCAAATATAATTTTTATAAAAAGGAATGCACTTGCATTCAGGCTCACTATCTAGAGCTCACTGCTCAAAATATGAAGGCTCACTTCCATACAAAATGTTCAGATTAAGACCATCTAAAGGTTTTAACTAAATCAATATAATCTATGCATGCTAGGTTACAGTTCCAATTAGGCTCATAGATTAGATTCTAGACCTTCTATATGATTATACACTTCGCTCTGCTCTACTTTTCTCTTCTCTGCTCTTTACATCATAAATTTATGTATAGATGATTTCAAATTACTATCCTTCTGAATTTTGCATCAAAAACTAGCATACTTTGCATCTTTCACATCCACTCTACCAAAATGATGCAACCAATCTCTTATATATATCCTCTATCAAAGATTTGATCATTCATATGTCGACTTTTATAAAACATAAAATACTTTTCAATTGTCAGCTAAATCCTCAACAAATTCTTAATGTGCACCACCCATAGTTAGCCAAAGCATATTGGGGACCCAAATAAACATGTTCAAGAAAAAAAAAATTTAACCAATTGCGCCTTAGACATCCACAACAACTATATCCACCAAGTCAGCCTTTTAGAACTAATAACCAAAAAATAAATACATCAGATCTGCCAGATCATAAACCAGTAAATGTGCACCTCGATATTTCTTGAATAAGATAGTTCAAATATCAACATACCTTCTTTTAAGATCCACAACTCAAAATAATAGTCTGGTGAAGTATACAAATCGACATATTTACCTTTAACCAGATACCCTGTTCTTCATTTTGTTATCCTGATATGAACCACTACTAAACTATGGATCAGATGAATGACTTAGATTTCCACCAATGAAAACACTAGAAGCCATATGCCAACACAAGAGAGGTAAAAATTATTGACTATTAGTGAATGGGGTTTTTCCTTTGTCAAACCCCTTGTTGGTAATTAAACCT
Organism: Sequoiadendron giganteum; assembly: GCA_007115665.2. NCBI lineage: Eukaryota > Viridiplantae > Streptophyta > Pinopsida > Cupressales > Cupressaceae > Sequoiadendron > Sequoiadendron giganteum. The sequence goes on along the minus strand of CM021101.1, from coordinate 56,626,806 downwards.
TGAAATGAAATAAGGTAATGAAGGAAAACAGTGAATGAACAACATGCAATGCTACAACTCACCAAACCCTTGTGATAGAATGCTGAAAATATCATTGAGAGGGCTACAATGGATGTGGATCTTGAATCTTGATTAAATAAGACAAATCTTTAATTCAATGCTAGCTTGAATAATAGAAACCTACATCACAATTGTGAGGTCCAAAACAAACATGATGATGCTTGAATCTTGATGATGGCTCCAAATGCTTGATGATTTGCTCTTGAATGCTCTTATGGACTCCAATTACTATTAGTAATTCTCTCACAAAAGAATTGGATTGAAATGAGTGAAGGAACCTTGTATTTATACTTATCTATGCATAATATCCTGAAATTACACTACAACAAGCCGACATATGAAATCATTAATTAAAGGAGGCTAAATCCCACCCGAACTTGAAATTGGAACCTAAAAATAAGCCAAGGAGGACTAAGATGCCCTAGGTGGCGTCTTAGTCTCAAGGCTCAATTCTCAGGGCATAAACTCCAAAAAGGGACCTTTTTAGGAGGTTTCAAAATCAGGGTCCCAAGTGGAGGACAAAGATTCCCAAGGTGGCGTATCAGTCCCAGTCCACAAATTAGGGACACATAGACAAAAACATTAAATGATCATTTATATTTTGGTGTTTGTCAAGATTTTTCATAAAAATATATAGTTCATAGGGCTTGTGGATGTAAAATAGGACCAATTAAGCCATAAATGAGCATAAATAAAGCAAGATGAGCCCAAACATGTGTGAAAATGCAATGATATGTATTTTAATACACTAAAAAATGTACACATGTTAGTAAGATAGGATGATAATGACCGAGAGGTATGATCAAGCCCCCATGATCAAGATCCTATAGTAGACCAACATAGGCAAAAAGGAACATGGTTGTGGATGATATATGAAGCCAAAATTAGATCGCAATCATACACAATCAAATATAGGAAAAAGGAAAAAGGAAAAGAACTACAATGGATCAAGCTTCAGCTGGCCATCTAGCTTGGTGGACCAAGTCTAGGCTTGAAGAAGTTTACAAGTGGAAGGTATTGTCCACTATGCAAACAAAACGCATGCTCACGAGGGCTAGTGGGAGCTATTTTTCCACTAGGTGAGCCCCAAGAGGGACCATATCAAATCCATACCTCCATGAATTTATTAAGGTACAAAAATGCATGCTCACAAGGGCCAGTGAAGCTAGTTGTTCACTACGTGATCCCTAAGAAGTCCATATCAAATCCATACCTCCATGACTTTAATAAGGACAAAAAGAGAAAATGCACACTCACATGGGCTAGTGAAGCTAGTTGTTCACTAGGTGAGCCCCATGAAGTCCATACCAAAGCCATACCTCCATGACTTTAATAAGGAAAAAAAGAGAAAATTTACACTCACACGAGCTAGCGAAGCTATTTGTTCACTAGGCGAGCCCCAGGAAGTCCATATGAAAGCCATACCTCCATGACTTTAATAAGGAAAAAAAGACAAAATGCAACACAACAATAAAGAGAGATGTTTGAATGGATTTTTATTAGTTCATGTGAGGTCCTGTTCTTTGGGGACATCATTCCTAATATCTCCAAAAGAGGACCAATCAAAAGATAAAAGATTCACCACTTAGGGGATGCAGTGTGTCACATCACCACTAAGGAGGATATAATATATTCTAAGATAGGTCACACTTTTGAAGGACATTACTCCTAATGTCACCACAAAGAGGAAAAACACATCGTGTGAAATAAGAAAATCACATCAAGGAACATGAAAAAGGAAATCAAAATAATGCCAATGTATGCCCCCACTTTAAAGGAATTTCTAACACCATGTTGTGAGAAATTACTTTAAAGTAGCCAAAAGATGAAAAGGAAAAGAAGTTTTCCCCCAGAAACACATAAGTGATCTATGGATTCAGGGTTAGTATTTGTCTTTGCTGTAATGATATTAGAGAGATCGAAACTGTCATTACTCCCCAAATACACATAGAATTGGAAGAATGACACAAAGAGAGCGAAAAAAAAGATAATTCTTTTGGGTCAACATGGAAGAGACATAGGGTGTCTTGATGCCTTACGTCATCCCCAAAAGGAAAACACAAGACAAAAATGAAAGGATAAATGAAAAGGAGAAGAGATTACGACATAGAGAAGAATGAAGGTACAAATAAAGGAATGTAGAAAGAGAGAGAAACATCAATCAAAACATCACGGGAGATCACAATGTGCACATGCAAGAAAAAACAAAAAGAAAATGAAAAATACTAGTAAGGCATAGGCGAGTCAACCTAAAGTAATCCATCTACCTCCCAATCCCAGTCTGCATAAGCGAAAGGTAGATAACAAACCGAAGGGACAACAAAAAAATCTCTACTAGGACAAGGCCATCTACTTCTTTCCCCCACTGAGTGCAAGACAATAATGAGCTAAGGTAGGTAATGATAAGGGTCATGTAATAGTGAGAATGTCAAGATTCTACAACTATTTCATGACAAGTGGTCCCATTTAAGGGATTATTTCTATAATGTCAAATTGTTGAAGGATTATTATTACAATTTGACACTCGTAAGTAATATGTCCAAGAATTCTATGATATGCACAATAATTCGTATTATCTTTAGGGAATTTTATTCTACTACGAGGTAGGAGTTTAAGCTGACCTATGTCTATTAATGTTTTAGTTGTCATTCAATTTTTTTTTGAATGTGTGGGAGCTTGGAAGATGTTTGGTTGTTGTTAGATTCATCGACTTTTCTAGGTGAAGGAAGAGAACCTAAGGTGATCCTATCATCCTTGTCATTTTTAGGAGTAAAGACATTCGTATCATGAGGTGAATCAAAGATCATTGTACCATCACCATGAAGCTTTAGGTATTCTCTAGGTATTTTTTGCGTTGTGAGGGGGATCTTGATATCCTAACCCTTTTCTCTTTTCAGTAGTTGGAACTTGCTCTAGGAGTTGATGAATTTCATGTTCACTTGTTGTATCTCATCCTTGTTTACTCAATATTGTGAATCCTTTGCCATATGTTTCTTCGAGATTGATAGGAGTGTTTGTTACATTGTTATCATAAAATAGTTGAGTGTTTGATTGTTTAGAAGAACTAAGTTCACCTATTGTAGGGAACTTAGGGTCAACTATTTCTTTTTTTTCAAGATGTAAGTAACCAAACATCTCAAAAGGTGGTATTGTAGGGGGATTTAGTTATTTCATGGATGGGTAGAAGGATGCATTAGCTTCAAGGTTACCTAGACAATTTTTTAGAAACTTATTCATGCTTTCATCATCTTCTCCAATCATGTCAACATCACGAGGACATGCATTAGGAGTTGAGTGAGCATGAGTGAGTTCAAGTTCATTAGGGTCATTGCGAAAGGCACAATTTGAGACATCTACTAAGGATTTCAATGACATCCAAATTTTTTTGAAGCACATATCCATGATGCAAGATTAAGAAAATGCACTTGAAAATGAAAGAAACTATGATAACAAAATTTTTGGAAACTAAAACAAAAAACTAAAAGCAACCAACAAAATAAAATAAAAGCAATTGTAGACCCTAAAAAATGGAGAGTCAAAGTCAATAGGGACTAAGATGCTAGTAAGGGTGTCTTGGTCCTCTTGGTGAGATTTTGAAGTTCCAAGGAGTGAAACACACAAAAAAAATAAAGGAAGGATTCTAGAGAAAAAACTTTGAGAGGGAATAACATGCCAGGAAGGGAATTTTAGTCATAGCAGAGGTTTTGTTGGCAAAAAAAGAATACACAACTAAGAGGTGGGGTGAATCAGTTGTTACCAAAATCAAAATTATTCAAAATTTATTAACCTTTAATCTCAGATCTGATAATTAAATTTGCAAGCATAAATCAATAACACATCAGAGACAAATGAACACCAAGATTTAATATGAGGAAACCCTGTTAGGGGAAAAACCATGGTGGATGTTAGTCCACAAGATTATACCTTGTTAAAAGTATAATGATAAGTAGATAGGGAATGCACATGCATTCAGGCACACTTCCTAGAGCTCACTTCCTTACACTAATCAAATTAAATGCATTTGATGAGGTTGAACTGAGAAATTAGCATCTACAAAATCCTGATGATAGTTTTGATTAGGCACAAAAAAACTTCTACACACTCTTCCACACTCTGCTCAATCTCTTTCACACTTTGCTCTACCCTTGAATGATTTTATCATTATTCGCAAATTTAATTCACATACACACATCGTGCATACCTAAAAATGAGGAAAAAAATCACTCTTATGTATTCACTACATGGATTTACATCAACTACTCTATCAACCACAAATAAAGAGTAAATTACAGTTGTCGGCCTCAATACATAAATAAATATTAATGCGCACCAAAACAAGTCAATCACAACATAGTGAGCACCCAAATAAATGAATTTGAACATGCCAAACATAAATCATTAATCCATAAAGATCCACAACACGCTATCACCATCATGTTGGCCAAGAACATGAAAAACTTGAACACACATTGGAAAAATCTCCGATCATGAACACTTCAATCAATGTGAATGCACAAAAAGGATAGAGCATGATATATAATCATCCATGAACATCATAGGTACATGTGCAACAACTGAAATTTCTAGAATTTCATGCTCTTCTTCCAAGAACACCTGCTACAAAAATTAAATAATTGTAGGCACACAAAACTTCATAAGTTACAAATGTTGATGTGTACCACTGAAACTTTTGGAGAAAATACTAGATAGAATCAAAAAAAAAACCTTTAATGCACACTTTCTCATTATCAACTTACAACACTTTCCACCACTTTGAACTTTTCAACTTCACTAGCTATTTGCAATATATTTATTACAAATTTCTAAATATCCTTGACATATACAGCCTTCAGAATCACCAAAGCTAATAGTGTTGACATAAATGACAACCACATATCAAAAATGCAACCACAACATCCAAAAATCTCCCCCTTTGGCATTGATGGCAAAAATTGATGTGAAAAATAATATCATCAGTCCAACTAGCTCTTCTCCAACAATCTCCCTCTTGGATTGTGCACTCTTTTTTCTATATTATCCTTCCACTTTATTCTTCTCCCATGTTTTTCACATTGTTCTTCTCCCCCTTTGACATCAATGGAAAAGGTACACATGCTCTGATCACATATCTGAATCATCTGACTACTCCCCCTGAGTAGAAACCACCACAACATCAATCTAGAATAAGATATGGCCATGAATTCACAAACTGATGCAAAGACCTGCATCTTAGTTCAAATTAGGAGGGGAAATCACCCCTAACTTTTCTCTGAGGTACTCAAAACTATCCTTAGGCAATGGATTAGTAAAGATGTCTATAATTTTCTCCTTGGTAGGGATATACTCCATTCTAACTTATTTGTCACTTAATTTATCTCTCAAGAAGTGATATTTGATGGATACATGATTTTTCTTTGAATGCAACAGTGGATTCTTAGAAATTTTTATGGAACTTGAATTATCTTAGAATATGGAAATGGGTTCTTCATACTCAATTATAACATCTCTCAACATCTTCTTCATCCATATAACTCGAGTACAACTATTTGCAATAGTAATATATTCTTCTTCAACAATAGATAATGAAACAAAATTCTTCTTTTTGCTTAGCCAAGATACCAACTTATTCCTGAAGAAGAATGCACTACCACTAGTTCTCCTCCTGTCATCCACATCTCCTGCCCAATCAAAATCAATGCAAGTTCTCAGGATAAGATCATCATCCCTAGGATACGAAAGACCAAGATCAACTATCCCTTTTAGGTATCTTAAGATTATTTTCAAAACAGTCACATGAGACTCTTTAGGATCAACTTGATATCTAGCAACCATGCATATGACATTCATTATATCTAGTCTAGTCCGAGTCAAGTAGAGTAATCTACTAGTCTTTGAACTGTATCTTGTTTGATTTTCTTTAGGAGAATCATCATTTTGTGTAAGTTTTCATTTGGTTACCATAGGTTTACCAACTGGCTTTAAATCTTCCATGCCAAACTTTTTCAGTAACTCTTTCACATACTTAGACTGAGATATAAAAATTTCATCATCTAACTAAGTAATTTGTAGTCCTAAAAAGAATTTCATTTCTCCTATCATTGACATTTCAAACTCACCTTTTATTTCATTGGTGAAATTCATACACAAATCATCATCACCTTCAAAAGTAATGTCATCAACGAAGACTTCAATAATCAGTTCTTTGTTTTGATCCAACTTGAAATAAAGATTGCTATCAACAATACCTTTATTGAATCCAAGATTCAACAATTATTTATCCAATCTAGCATACCAAGTTCTAGGATCTTGCTTGAGTCCATATAGGGATTTCTTCAGTCGGCATACCATATTTTCTTTGTCAGTCAGTTGAAATCCATCCGGTTGCTCAACATAGACTTATTCTTCTACCTCACCATTCAAAAATTCTAAATTTACATCCATCTGATTGAATTTTTAATTCTTGAAAGAAACATAAGAAATAAATAATCTTACAACTTCAATTCTAGCAACAAGGGAAATTTTTTCTTCAAAATCAATACCTTTCATTTGTGATTACCCTTTGCAAACTAGTCTTGCTTTGTTTCTGAACACTTCATCTTGTTCATTCAACTTATTCTGGAACACCCATTCAGTTTCAATCACATTTTTGTTCTGAGGTATAGGAACAAGATCCCATGTATCATTTTTCTCTATCTTCATTATCTCTTCTTTCATGACTTCCATCTAATATTCATCTTTGCATGCTTCATTGATATTTCTAGGCTCAATTTTAGAGATTATACAATACTCTTCTAAAATTCTTCTTCTAGTTTTCACACCTTTTCTCTTATCTCCTATGATCTGATTGTCAGAATGATTTCGCCTCAGATACTTGGGAGTTTTAGGATTTTCTCTGACTTCTTGTTCTTGTGTTCTTTCTGCTGCACTTCTTCTAGTTTCTGCTTCTTGATCCCTTTGGTTCACCGAAAAAATTTGAAGTTGATTTTGCACCTTAACATTATTTCCATTGTTAGCACTATCATGTTGATCATCTAAATCATATCCACTATATCTGGATGGTCTACCAATATCTTCATCAACTTTGACATTTTCACTTTCAACCATTTTCTTCAATCTTTTATTAAAGCGCCAATAAGCTTTGCTCTTAGTAGAGAACCTAGAAAGATTCCTTCATCAATTCTAGCATCAAATTTTCCTATATAATCATTTATTTTGATGTAGCATTTACATCCATTTTTTTTGAAATACTTGATAGTAGGCCTATACCCAAACCATAGCTCAAAAGGGGTCTTACCAGTATTAATTTTGACATTCACCCAATTAATGGTATACACAATAGTAATTACAACTTCTCTCTAGTAGAAATGAGGAACATTTTCTTCCAGCATCGTGGTTTTAGCAGTGTCTAGAACGGTTTTGTTCTTTCTTTCAACAACTCCATTCCATTGAGGGGTCTAGGTAGCATATAGCTATCTTTGGATTCCATGCTCTTCACATAAAGAATTGAATTCCTGAGAAGTGAATTCACCACTTCTGTATGAACTTAGGAATTTGATCTTTTGATTTGTCTCATTTTCTTCCATAGCTTTGAAGCTTTTGAAATTTTCTAATGCACATAGTGTTAGTAGGCTTCACTAACTTAGGAAGATCTTTGACTACTTGAGTAGAGCTTATCTTGATAATGTTATCAAATTTCAGATGATACAACTTCCAATGCCAGCTTACATCACTTTGAGCAATTAAACAACTTTCACTAGCAACACTTAAGTGAAAAATGTTACCTTTTGTCTTTGTACCTGAAGCAATCATATTTCTCGAACTTCCTCTTATTTTGCAGCTACCATCTTTGAACTGAATATTGGAACCCTTGTCTGCCATTTTTCCAGAACTCAACAATTTATGCTTTAAGACTTCTAGATAAAGAACATCACTAGTATTGTTTTTACCACCAAAAGAAATAGCTCCTCTACCATGAATCACACCAAAAGTGTTGTCTCCAAATCTTACAACACCACCATCATAGTTTTCCAAGCTTAAAAAATTCCTTTTGTCACCAGTCATATGATGTGAGCATCCACTGTCAATTACCCATTCATCCTTTTATTCAATTTTTTTTTGCAAGAGATTTCTCAACATTCACATTACTAGTAGATTCAGTGGATACTTGACCATTTTATTTGATAGCAATGAATACCCATTCATCTTCATTTACAGTTTCTTTATCAGTCACACCTTCAACATAATAGCATTTCCTTTGAAATCTAGTCTTATCAAGTTTGTACTAAGAAACTCTTTCAGGACATCTTGATGCAAAATGACCTATCTTACTACAAGAAAAACATTTAATAGGTAACTTTCCTTTGTACTTACCATGACCTCTGGCTTCTCATTTCACAATCAATTCTTCTAGTTCTTCAAACTCTTTTCCTTTATCCTTAATCTGTTTCATCTCATGTTCATAGTTGAATGTCCTCTTGGAACTCTCTCTCGGATCATATCTCTGCTTGCTTTTCCTGGACACATTAGCCTTGAATGTAGATTCGATATTAGGAGCAGGTTCACCAAATTCACTTAACTCAAAGGCAGAAAATTTTCCAATCAACACATCTCTTGTTACATTTTTCACTATCCCAAGTTCATCAATAGCATGACCTCTTGTTTTGTAGGAAGGGGGCACAGATCTAAGTATTTTAGCCACAATCTCTTCTTCATCCAAGATTCCACCGACTTATCTAATTCTCATCACCAGTTCATTTATCTTTAGACCTATCACATTTGTCATTTTTGAATCTCTTAAAGCACTCAACAATGATTCAATAGCCCTGGTATTTATTTCAGCTTCTTTGATCTCATCAGTAGTAGAGGGACCATTCTGAGGAATAATATCTGCACTCTTTGTAATCTTCTAGAACGGCTCACCGATACACTTCAAATGACATTCCATTCTGAATTTCCATAAAGAGTAGTTTGCACCATCAAATCTAGTACTATCCTTCTTGTATGATGTCATCTCAGATCACATCAATCTCTTAGGATTCTTCAGAGGACCTAGCTCTGATACCAATTGTTGGAAAAACAAGGATACACAATTGAGAGGGGGGTGAATCAGTTGTTACCAAAATTAAACTTATTCAACATTTATCAACCTTTAATCTCAAATTTGATAATTAAATTTGCAAGCATAAATCAATAACACATCAGAGACACGTGAACACTAAGATTTTATATGCAGAATCCCTATTAGGGGAAAAACCATGGTGGATGTTATTCCACAAGATTATACCCTATTATAAGTATAATGATAAGTAAATAGAGAATGCACATGCATTCAGGCACACTGCCTAGAGCTCACTGCTCAAAGGAAGGCTCACTGCCTTGCATACAATAATCAGATTAAATCCATCTCGTGAGGTTGAACTGATAAATTAGCTTCTACAAAAGCCTGATGATAGTTTTGGTTAGGCACATAAAAACTTCTACACACTCTTCCACACTCTACTCGATATCTTTTACACTCGGCCATGCTCTTGATTGATTTGATAGTTATTCACACATGTACTTCACATACAAACACTAAGCATATCTCAAAATGAGGAAAAAAATAACTCTTATATATCTTCTACATGGATTTACATCAACTACTCTATCGGCCACAAATAAAGAGTAAATTATCATTCTCGGCCTCAATACATAAATAAATCTTAATGCGCACCAAGACAATTCGGTCAAAACATAGTGAGGACCCAAATAAACACCTTTGAACATGCCAAACAATAAATCATTTATCCATAGAGATCCACAACACGCTGTCACCATCATGTCAGCCAAGAACATGAAAAAATTGAACACACATCGCAAAAATCTTTGATCATGAACACTTTGATCAAAGCAAATGTACAACAAGGATAGAGAATGATCTAGTCTCATCCATGAATGTCACAGGTACATGTGTAATAACTAAAATTACCAGAATTTCATCCTCTTCTTTTAAGAACACCTGCTATACAAACTGAATAACTATAGGCAAACATAACTTCATAACTTCCACAAATTTTGATGTGTACCATTGAAACTTTGGGAAAACATACTAGATAGACCCAACAACAAAAAATTTAATGTGCACTTGTTGATTATCAACTTAAAAAAATTTCCACCGCTATGACCTTCTTAGCTTCACTGGCTGCCTGCAATATATTTATTACAATTTTCTCAATATCCTCGACATATAAAACCTTCAAAATCGCCAATGCTAATAGTGTTGACATCAATGACAACCACATATCAATAATGCAACCAAAACATCCAACAAGTTTTTCTCAGAAAAATCAACAAATTTTGGTTTGATAACAACTTTCTCAGGTTGCCTACCCAGGGACCTGATGTTTGGAAACATGAAATTGTTCAAATGGATGTAAATAAAAGAAACTACTAACAAGCAACTTAATGCAATATTTGAATGCAATTTTTCAATTTTCAATGCAATAACAATTTTTCTAAATACAATTAAGAGAATGAATAATGCACTTTTCATATTTTCAATGAAATGAAATGATGCAAGAAGGTAAAAATGCAACCTATATGCATTTTCACTAATGAAAAATTAGGAAACCCTAAATGTAATTTCACTAATGCAAGATGTAAGAATACCTAAATGCACTTTCACTAATGAAAAATTCAATGAATGCAATCTATATCTAGGACTTTTATTGAATCCAAATCAGAAAAAGAATGTTCAAAGAAGTCAGGCTCACCAAAATGAACTGTAAATAAAATAGGAAGGATAGGGATTCCCTATTCTATCTAGGTCATTCAATTATGTTCTAGGAATCCTAATTGGATTGACTAATGACCTCACAAGGTGAGTCAATTCACAATGATGAAGACCTAGGAAATGGTTATTTTTTATTTTAAGGGGTTCACCACCAAGAAAATGGTTGGGAAAGACAAATGAACATTGAACCTACAAAAACTAGTTAATCAAGCTAAATGACAGATGCAAATAATGAAATTAAGCAACACCAAGTTAGGGTTATGTGAACCTGAGAAGTCTAGAGATGATGTGAATAGTCTAGAAATGTAAACAAGCTGTTAAAATATGCCTTGGAGGACTAAGATGCCCAAGATGGCATATTAGTCCCATTGCTATTTTTTGGGGCAAATACAAAATCTTCAGATGTCGGAACTAGATCTGAAGGAATATCCGAAAGATATGCTTAGGAGGACTAAGACACCTAAGGTGGCATATTAGTCTCATTCTGAATTTATAAAAACTATGAGTGTGGTCCTAAGCTCCAAGGTTTGCACTTTCTTCTTTTCAAGTTTCAAGTTCTGAAACTTTTGGATCTGGCCTATAGGTGAGTTTTTGTGAATATGACAACTTTGTAATGCAACTTTATAACTTTAAAAAATTTGCACTCCAAGTGACCTTGAAGTCTTCAACCTAGATCTGCAAACACAAATATCCAAGAGAGGGAAAACTTGTTGATTGTTAGTGAATGGGGGTTTGCATTGGTCAAACACCTTGTTGGTAATTAAACCTTGAAATAAAAAAAAATAATGAAGGGAAATGGTGAATGAACAACATTTAATGCTACAACTCACGAAACCCTTGTAAAGTCTGCAAACTTGTGTGAAATGGCTGCAATGAATATGGATCTTGAAATGCCTGATAGATCTTTAATTGCTTGCTTGCTTGGATCAAAACCCTACATCATAAATGTTAGCACAAGAACACACATGATGCAAGAATAACCTTTGACATGCTGCTTGAATCTTGATGATGGGTCCAAATGCTTGATAATTTTCTCTTGAATGCTCTTGTGAACTCAATTTGACTATAGTGAATTCTCTCACAAAAGAATTAGATTGCTTAGGATGAAAATTAATGAATGAACCTTGTATTTATACTTATCTATGCTTAATATCCTGAAATTGTATCACAACAAGCTGCCATATGAATTCATTAAATGGAGTCTAAATCTCGCCATAATTTGAATTTAAATCCTAGAAAATGATTGAGGACTAAGACACCCTAGGTGGTGTCTTAGTCTCAAGTGATGAAACTTGGGGCATAAACACCAAAATGGGGTCCATTTAAGATGCCTCAAAGTCAGGGTCCTGAAACCTCATGGGGATAAAGACACCCTAAGTAGCATTTTAGTCCCGACCAAAAATCAAGGACACAGATTAGAATCATTGGATTATCATTTATGCATTGGAGAATGTCGGGATTAGCTAGAAAAATATGCCATTCATAGGGCTTGTGGACAAAAAATAGGACCAACTAATCAATAAATGAGGATAAATAAAGAAAGGTGGGCCCAAAAAAGTGTGAAAATGCAAGGGTATGCATTCTACTACACTACATATATATATATTATAAATATATTTACATACATGTACATATGTGTGTATACAAATGTAAATATATTTAGATATATACATATAAAAGTATACATGTGCAATTCATACTCATATACACATATACATATATACATATACTTAAAAATACATACATATACCTAAACATATAAATGGATGAAAGAAACTTTTTCCGAGTTAACTATATCTCTCATATTTAAAAAAATGTTATTATGGGCTATTTTAACCAAATATAATTATTGTAGCATTGTAAATTGTCATCCGTGACGCTTTCACACTACCTTGACACCCTATTTTTCCTACAACATTAGTTATAATATAATATTATTTTTTCAAGGACAAATTGATAAAATAAATTAAAATTTTTGACATCACAATAATTTTGAGTAAAAAACACCCAATCAAGGGCTTGGGTTCCCTTGACCTTAAAGGGGTCCTATTTTAAATTTATCTTTTGATGTCGATATTTGGAGAATTAAAAAGAACTCAAGTCAATGTATAGTCAAAAATATCAATCAAGATGCATATATAAACAAGATTTACTCTCATTTGAACATGAGAAAGGAGATGATTATGAATAAGAAACTATTATGATTAAATTATGAAGATGTATTGAGTTATCCTATACATGCTATCTACAACAATCTATTTTTTTTATGAAATAAACTCTTATAGGTCTATCAAGCAATAAAGGCATCTACCAATTAAAATTAATGGAAAATTATGTTGTGGCATCACTTCATCAAGGATTTCATACCAAAGGTAATATTGTCAATTATCATTTATCATTTCAGTCAATTATTATTTACACCTCTGCCCGACCTAGGGTATGCCCTCTTTATCCACATCATTTGTTGTACATGGAGGTGGAAACACCAAAATAGGGTTTGACATAGGCAAGCCCCTATACAAAACAAAATTTCCCCCACTTTTCATGTGTGTCAATTAGATCCAAAGGTTCTCTCAATCAGAAAAATACATAAAAACATAGAGCACATTTGAACCATACAAACCAAAAGTTTGTAGATCCAAAATATTATATCTTAGGCAACGATGCCTATTAGAAAGTGTAGTGTATAAAAATGTATCCCTTTACATTTTCACACTTTTTTTGGGCCCTCCTAATTAAAATGGACTTAATTAGGCCTTAATAAGCCCTATTTTACATCTAAAAGCCAAATAAATTACATTTTATATAGGGGAAACCTGTCAATAATTAATGCCAATACATAACACTTTACCTTGAGAAATGTGTGTTCCAAGAATACGAACCTAAGACCTATTCCCCATGGGCGAATAGGTACTCCCTACGCCTTTGAACCTAAATTTTTTTAAAAAATTGGTGGTATTTTAAGGTCCCCAAATCCATATTTCAATGCCAACTTGTAATTTTTAATTTTTTCAGGAAATTAAGGATACATACCTATAAATACAAGGTTATTTTTTGTTTCACCTAGAGAATTTTAAGAGAAATTCAAGATCACAATTGAGAAAGAGATAAAGTTGATGATCAATAGAATTCAAGTGAAGATTTATTAGAGATTTATTGTAGAAATCAAGATCCAAGCATCATGTCAAAGTATTCTTGCGTCATGCATGTTTTTGGAGCTAACATTGTGATGTAGGTTTCAAGATTCAAGTAAAGAATTCAAACATCATTTCGAGTATCAAGATCCACATTCATGGAAGCCATTTCATGCGAGATCAAGATCAAAATTTTATAAATCCTAATATTTATTCAAGGGTTTGGTGAGTTGTGACATTACATTGTTCATTTTATCATTTATTTCATACTTTATTTCAATTCAAGGTTTAATTACCCAAATGGGGTTTGACCAAGGAAAATCCCCATTCACAAAAAACAAAAAAAATTCTCTCTTATGTTTGTGTTGTAGGTTTAGGTTGAAAAAGGATTGAAGACCTCTTGAAGAGAAAGATTGGAAAAGTTATCAAAGTTACAAAAGTTATCAAAGTTGTCAAATCACAAAATCTCACCTAAAGATCTGATTTCTAACTTTTTGACACTGAAACCTAGATCAAACAAAAGCTACAGACTAGTATGTGAGGCTCCCAAAAGTTGTCTAAAATCCCTAATAAAAGACCCATTCACCTAGGGATGAATGATTCCTAGTTTTCCTCTTGAAACTACCTTTTGGTGACAAGTGCACATCATTCAAACATTAGATCTACATAAATTTTGTTGTTTCTATTGGTGTTTTATTTTTCTAGCTAGGATTTGAAACTCTCTAAGAGGTAGCCAAACTCTGTATTCAAGAACCACAAAGGCTAGTGGCCAACTGACAGGAAATAGAATTCAAACAAATTTCCCCTACACTTCAGGCTCTGTAAGACCTAGGGGGTAACCCTTTAGCAACATCTAAAAATCTAGACACATAAGTAATGGGATATTGCTTAATAAATAATGCTCTCATAGAATTATGCTGAGAAACCTAAAATATCAATCAACATTGACAAGATATTGAATGAATTTCATCAACCAACATGGAGAACATGAAAAACACAACTTAGCAAAATAGATTTGAAATGGTTTTTTGACTTAAAGAGTTGGGACCAAACTAAAAACAACAAAAAAATGAAGATTGGCCAGTGCCAAAAGAAAGGGCTATGGAGTCATATAGCTAGAACCTCATCTTATAGTGTTAATAATTTTTCGAAGATCCTTGCAAATGTTATCACTTTATGATAACCAGACCACTAAAGCTTTATCTAATAAATCTTCTTACAAATCCACTTGAAACATAACACTCCTGTCACATTTTTTAGAGCAATTACACTATCCCCTGAACAATAGGCAATAATAAATGCAGCTTGTGTTGTGTTAAAACAATTACATTATTCATAGAACAAAAGGAAACAAAAAAATATAACTCAAATGCAACAAATGTGCATAAAAAGACTCACACAATTTGATTATTGAATCGAAAAGAGCATTACAGTTTAGCCATGGAGATAATTATCAGCTAAAATAAATATAGAAACATAATTCAAAACACAAACACCTTAGATTTAATGACTTAATTACAATTCATTCTTGCCTTACAATTATACCCAGAGCTTTTGCCTGACATGCCAGAGCTTTCAGAAAATTGGAACCCTTTACAATGAGAGAACAAGAGAAGAAATAGAAGAATGGAAGCAGCCCTAAAATGTATCCACAGTTGAAAACTGGTAGCTTGATCCTTCATTGAACAATAACAAGAAAAAAATCTCTCTTCTCTCATCCAACAAAATTTTGCATCCAATTATGCCTTTGCAATCTATTATTTAGTAACTGAAATTATGCCCATATGGTGAATCACCACATTCACCCAACAACTGAAAAATATCTTTGTTCCTGTGAAAACACCATATTTTCTGCTCTTTTATTAATGTTGGAGCTGCACTTTACATTTATCTCTAGATATTAAAGTTTTCTAACTTTAATATTGATGCCAATAGAAAACTCAAACTTCAGTAAAAGGATCACTTAAAAAGTGAATACTCAATCCACTTTATCAAATATTTCCCTCTATGCACTAAGTATTTTAAATTCTCCATTTAAAACATTCACCCATTCACATGCCATTTAAAATTCATTTGGGTAAAAAAATTTACCCACTCCCACTTTTACTGTAAAATTTTATTTGCACATGTATTTGCCTTTTATTTTACACCTATGTGTAAAATATTCATTTCACTTTAATAACACTCATCCCAGAAAATAAAATATTTACCCGTGCCCAATTAAAATGGAAAATCATTTTTGGGTAGAAGGAATTACCCATGCCCTACTCACTCTACTTTCACTTTTAAAATTAAAAATTGGCCTTTCATGAATACTCTATCTCTACCTTTAATTTTTTGCATTTTACATTTGAAGGAATTTTCTTTTAAAATCGCCACACTATTAAAACTTACTCGTGCCATGTTACCTTCAAATATTTGCCTCAAAGTGAAGGCATCTTTTTATTTCACTTTAATATTCGCATGTGCATTTAAAGTGAAGAAATGTAGGGCCCATCTTCTTTACCTCACACACCTCGCATGATTTTTTCTCACGTCACCTCTTCCTTGTGAGGTCTACAAGAATTTTCCATGTGGTCCATGTTCTTTCTCTGTCGTTGATCTTGCTTGGCCTTCACTCTTTCCCTAATTTCTTCATTCGGTCTACAACACTTGAATCATGATTTTTCCAGAACAAGCTTCCTCCATTATATTTTCCTTTGAATGCTTCTAAAGTCTTCAATAAATGTGTTTTGTGCATATCACACAATCATGGTGTTCCATGAGATCACATTATTCATGCGCTCTTTCCAGCAAGCCGCACGCCCCTCATGGCTTGATGGATATCCATAACCCTTTGGAAATTGTTAGCTTTATGGTTTCTAAATAATTTTCAGCATATGTGTTATGTATGCCATCCTCCATAGACAAAAGCCATGCCTCTCTATTTAATTTTCTTAAAGTTTCAGAAGATTCTTCAAATAAAATTTCCTCAAACAGTTTTGATACATTTGCACTGCCAACACTATGAGGTTCCCCACATAATGCATTCGCTTGGAAGTTTCTAAAGCTCCATTAATAGCTCTACCTTTTATAATATGGTTCGGTCTTATTTACATTGAATTTCCTATTGGTTGTGCCATCAGTTGTCACTTGAGCTTCTCATCAATGGCGGCCAACACTTGACTAAAATTTTCTAAAGAATTTTGAAAAAATCAATTTAGTGCATAAGCCATCACATTCAATATGTCCTCTAGTCCATGGTGCATCATTTTCTCCTTCACATGGCTCGGTGGTTCTCACCATTTCGACACCATTTCTTTTGTTTGAAAGTCTCGGAGGCCTTTTCAAAAAATCCATTTTTATTTATTCTTGGTGCCCCCTCATGGTCTGCACCAACACCCCATTCCACAAAATAATATTTGAAATCTTGCCATCCACTAATGGAACCATCCTTCTTTGTATTGACCTTCTAGTAGTTGTGTGCATCATTATTTGATGATGGCACCCTTCCACTTGCAATATTGGCATTCCATGAGACTACCTTAAGATTTTTTAATGTTTTGGTGGATGCCCATTTGCTTTTGCTGCAACCAACAACACCATGTTCAATGGATGCTCACACCCTTGATTGACACCTTCTCCAATTTGTAGAAAGGTGTCTTGTTTCTTAATAAACAACTCAAGCCTCCTTATCTGGTGCCAAGGCTGCACAATGAGTCTTTGCTGAGTTAGAGCCTCTCAACAAATCAATTACATTTTCTTGAAAATTTGTGAGGATGTTTTAGGAAATCAACATTTACCTCTGTCGAACACAATTCTATAGAAAGATCTGATCTCCCTCAATCTACGCTTGTGTCTGTCATACCACAATAACATAGGTGACCTTCTTCTTACAAGCAAAAAAATGTGGTGACCACTGAAATTTTCTTGATTACAAACATTGCCACTAACATTTCTCACAAAATTTTGAGCATACCACTGCCAATATAATATTTTTCATTCTTCATTGTATAATCAGTCACAAATTGCAAGCTTTCATCATCAAATGACACATATGTGTTATACTAATCATATGAAATATGTTTATATTGAAAATAAAATTTCTTCTTATTCATCTCATTGTCATGCTCCATAAAAATACCTTCCAGCTGAACTGGAAACTGAAAAAGTTCAAACTCCTCCAAGTAGCTAGCATCATGATGTTCAACCTTACCTACAACTCTTATTTCAAATGTAAAATAGTCATAGGAAATTCCCTCGAAGAGTTCATCAATGTGTTCCTTTTCTTTCTCAATACTACATTCCAACCATGTGTGAAATGCATCATTAGAACTCTAAAAAAGGAGTGGATTGTCTCTCCACCAATAAGTGTCATCATTTCTCATCTCTAGTGAAGATAGAGGCTCATCAAATAATGGATTTTCCACTATATTTATTTTTGACATAAGAGGCTCAGCCTCCTCAACATGAATGTCTAAATCCTTCAAGTCATCATTGAACTCAAACTCACTACAATCACTAGAAGAGAAGATAGACACGTCTTCAACTTAATTCCCATCCTCAGATTGTTCAACACACACATCTGAAATTTCTTCCATGTCCACATTATCTAAGATATCATGATCAGAAATCTCTTCAAGCTCCATAGAAATATTACCCAAAAATGGTGGCATCCTATTGCTCAAATTTTCATCATAATGCATAATTTGATCACCTGAGATTGAAATCATGTCCACCACATCTTGCATACTAATGTTATCCTCATCTGATATAAAAATTTCCAAGTCTACTTCATTCAAGCTAGTATGACTAGCACAATAAAAATCAACATGAGGAATAGTCACAACTTGGGACAAGTCTTCTTCACTCACATCATCATCCTTTTTATACATAACTAAAATTCCCATCTCCACTCCATATAAACAATCATGGACAAAAAATACATAATCAAGATCATCAACATCTTCATCACTTCCAACATTATTATGTTGACGATAAAAAAATTGAACATACACATGATTATCTCCACACTCTTCATCAATCATTGAATTGACATACTCCATTGATGTTAAACTTGAGCTACATTTGAAGTTTGCATCAAATTTAATTTTATCATTCACTTGTGAATAAGGGACTTCATCAGTATCCATATCACTATATCCTTTGCGTAGAACATTCCTCTAAGTCATTCTCATAAGAGCATTCATACTCATCAAAAAAATAATCAATTTGACTTTCATCAGCATCCTCATCAGAAGAAGACTTATCACTGCATATACCATGCTCAAATTCCTCAAAATAAGTGCTTGAACCTTTATCTTCAATATCTTGATCATTGATTTGTGAGGACATGCCATCAACAATTGCATTATTTTCACTAATCAAAACCTAACATGGAATGATGTTTTGCATCTCCTCTAATTTTTCATCACACAATATATTGCTAGAAAAAATTTCATGCATATTCATTTATTCATCATACCATGTATCTTCCTCTTTATTACTACTACAAGGATCTACACTTGTGTTGATTGTAAGTTGATTACAATTAATGTCATCATTCATACAACAAATATCTTCATTTTCTGACACACTCTTTTCATTATTGTGTATCATGTTCTTATTTTATTCAATAAGACAACTACTACCTTCATTTCAAGACACCACATTTTGATGAAATTTAACGTGGAATTCATTAGGATCTGCACATTGTGATGATGGAGAAATGAGAGCAGAAACATCACTACCCTCTTGACATGCACTTCTATTATCTGTTCCATGAGTTATATTTTCATGAGATGTGTTAGGATGATCAACACTCACAACCCTATGTCCTTTCATCATTGAGTATCTCAAATTGTTCTCAATGTCTATAGCCATCTGATAATGCCTGATGTAGGGTTGTAGGTTCTTTATCTCTTAATAGATAACTCATTTTGTTTTCAAATGCTCCTAAATACACGACCACAAATTCAACATCATTTGGTCTTATGTCTTGAAGTATCTCTCTTATGATCTTTGAATTCCTGAGATTAAAAGATGGGAATAACTCATCTTTTCCTTTCTCCATGTTCATGAATTTTTTTCTTATCGAAACAGGGTCAATCCTCTCTCCAAAATGCTCCATGAACACTACCTTGAACTCCTCCCATGAATGAATGGACGAAGCCCGTAAATAAGAGAACCAACATTTTGCATCTCCTCTTAGAGACTAAACAAATAGTCTCATGATCACATCCTTGTGATCAATCTCATAATCATCCATCACATTACTGAACTCTTGCAAATGTTTATTTGTTGATTCAGCCTTATCACCAATGAACCTTGGTAACTTATTTCTAACTTTAGCTAGAATGTCATTTGGGTAACCATTAATGCCATTGAAATTGATAGCTCCGTACCTTCCGGTGCTGAATGTTTTTTGACAATCTGACTGGCACTGATCACAAACCATGGTAGCACCCGAAACCATACTAGGATGCATATATTGAAGCATTTTGGCATGCCTCTTTAAAATTTCACATATTAACCCTACAAATGATCATTCATTTCCCTATTTTCGTCTTTCATCATGATCTCAAAATATTATAATGCATAATTCAAATTCACCTAGGTCTAAGATCTACTTAGTGGTTAAATTTAAAACATACATACTTATCCAATAGAATACATAGACTGCAAATTATAGTTCAGAACTATGCAAACTTAATTTTACTATCATTTCCCTTTGTTAGTGCTAATCACCCAATAGGGAACCAAAGTTTCTTCTAAAATATTCAAATATGGTTTTCATACATGAATTTCTTGAAAACCTAAAGTGAAGAATACCTGGAAATGTTGCAGATATTGCAAATTGTCTTCGTGACTAGAAATATTTGTAGATTTGGATCTTTCTTCAAATTTTCAACAGGTTTTATTAACAAATTCGCCACCTCTCTTCAAAGAGGACTGAACTTCAAGTAGTATGAATTTCTTTTATATGCAAATTTTCTTCTGAGTCCCTTCCACTATCAAAAGCACCACAAATTACAAAAAAAATCAAGTTCACTACAACAAATTCTTCTCCAGTTTTGAAATCCTTCAGTATTTGAACCAAATTCAGAATGACAAATCATTTGACTCTATGCAATGACTCTTAAGGATAGATTCTACAATAAGAATTTTCACAAATTCTCCCTAGCAGAGTTGCCATTTTGTTGGTGTTTTATTTTCATAGCAAGGCTTTGAAACTCTCTAAGAGGTAGCCAACCTCTATATTAAAGAACCACAAAGGCTAGTGGCCAACTGACAGGAAATAGAATTAATGCATATTTCCCATGCACTTTAAGCTTTGTAAGACCTAGGGGGGTAACCCTTTAGCAACATCTAAAAATCTAGACACACAAGTAACAGGATATTTCTTAACAGATAATGCTCTCACAAAATTATACTAAGAAACCTAAAATATCACTCAACATTGTCAATATATTGAATGAATTTCATCAACCAACATGGAGAACATGACAAACACAACTGAATAAAAAAAAATTGAAATAGTTTTTTGGTTTAAAGAGTTGGGACCAAACTAAAAACAACATAAACATGAAGATTGACCAGCGCCAAAAGAAAGAGCAATGGATTCATATAACTAGCACCTCATCTTATAGTGTTAAGCATGTTTTGAAGATCCTTACAAATGTTATCACATTATTATAACCAGACCACTTAAGCTTTATCTGATAACTCTTCTTATAAATCCACTTGAAACATAACACTCCTGTCATATTTTTTAAATCAATTACACTATCCCCTAAACAATAGGCAATAATAAATGTAGCTTGTGCTTTATTAAAGCAATTACATTATTCATAGAATAGAAGGTAACAACAAATATAACTCAAATGCAGAAAATGTGCATGAAAAGACTCAAACAATTTTATTATTGAATCCAAAAGAGCATTATAGTTCAGCCATGGAGATAATTATCAGCTAAAATAAACATAGAAACATAATTCAAAACATAGACACCTCAGATTTAATGACTTAATTACAATTCATCCTTGCCTTACAATTTTACCCAGAGCTTCTGCTTGAATTGCCAGAGCTTTCAGAAAATTGGAACCCTTTAGAATGAGAGAACAAGAGAAGAAATAGAAGAATGAAAGCAGCCCTAAAATGCATCCACAGTTGACAAATGGCAACTTGATCCTTCGTTGAACAACAACAACAAAAACATCTCTCTTCTCTCATCCAACAAAATTTTGCCTCCAATTATGCCTTTGCAATCTGTTGTTCAGTAACTGAAAACATGCCTATGTGGAGAATCACCACATTCACCCAACAACTGAAAAATATCTTTGTTCCCATGAAAACACCATATTTTCTGCTCTTTTATTAATGTTGGAGCTGCACTTTACATTTATCTCTAGATATTAAAGTTTTCTAACTTTAATATTGATGCCAATAGAAAAATTAAACTTCAGTAAAAGGATCACTTAAAAAGTGAATACTCCAACCACTTTATCAAATATTCCCCTATGTGCACTAAGTGTTTTAAATTCTCCATTTAAAACATTCACCCATTCACGTTCCATTTAAAATTCATTTGGGTAAAAAATTTTACCCACTCCCACTTTTACATTTAAATTTTTTTTTCTCCTATATCTACCTTTTATTTTACACCTATGCGTAAAATATTCAGTTCACTTTAATAACACTCATCTAGGCAAATAAAGTATTTACCTATGCCCAATTAAAATGGAAAATCATTTTTGGGTAAAAAGAATTACCCATGCCTTACTCACTTTACTTTCACTTTTAAAATTAAAAATTGGCCTTTCGTGAAAAATCTCTCTCTACCTTTAATTTGTTGCATTTTACATTTGAAGGCATTTTCTTTTAAAATCACCACACTATTAAAATTTACCCGTGCCATTTTACCTTCAAATATTTACCTCAAAGTGAAGGCATCTTTTTATTTCACTTTAATATTTGTGCATGCATTTAAAGTGAAGAAATTTAGGGCCCATCTTCTTTACTTTACACACCTCACATGAATTTTTCTCATGTCACCTTTTCCTTGAGGGGTTCACGAGATTTTGCCACATGGTCCATGTTCTTTCTTTGTCATTGATCTCCATTGGCCTTCATTTTTTCCGTAATTTATTCATTCGATTTGCAACACTCGAGTCATGATGTTTCCAAAACAAGCTTTATCCATTACATTTTCCTTTGAATGCTTCTGAAGTCTTCAATAAATTTGTTTTGTGCATATCACACAATCATGGTGTTCCATGAGATCACATTATTCAAGTGCTCTTTCCAGTAGGCCGTGTGCCCCTCATGGCTTGATGGATATCCATAACCCTCTAAAAATTGTGAGCTTTAAGGTTTCTAAAGCAATTTTAGCATATGCATTGTGTACGCCATCCTCCATAAACACAAGCCGCGCCTCTCTATTTCATTTGTTTAAAGTTTCAAAAGACTCTTCAAATAAAATTTCCCCAAATAGTTTTGATACATTTGCATTGCCAGTGCTGTGAGGTTCCCCACATAATGCATTCACCTAGAAGTTTCTAAAGCTCCATTATTAGCTCTTCCTTTTACAGTATGGTTCGGGCTGTTGAATCTCTCTTGTGTGAATTTTTCCTTGATGAAAATATATGTTACTCTAGCATCTTGTTGGTTTACTCAGTTGATCTCCTTTTCTAATTGGCATATTTACTTCAGTTTGGATAATATATATGGTGGCACTGATATCTTGACTCTATGTGCAGATCTTGGCTCAGGTGCTCTGGTTACAAGTTCTTTGTTCTATTGATCAGGTTGTTTTTCAGTTTTAAGAAAACCCTATCGAGTTTCCTTAATCAACTGATAATGGTTTATGGTAAGTGAATTTAACATGAAAAATTAGTCTTCACTATATCTCATAAGTCATTGGACATTATTTGGCATTGACATATTATATAGCATTATATATAACAAGGTGGCAATCAACATTGATATTTTTGGATATATTTTGGCATTAAAAATTCTTGGCACACTATAGGAATGCATATTATATTGCATTTGGGTTAATGATAGCAATCAAACAAGGCTTAAAAGTTGTCAGCATGTATAAAGCTTGTTTTTGGTAAGGCCACAAATGTCTTACCACAGTACCATTGATAGTTAAGACGGTAACCACGGTAGTGTTGTGAAAGCTATTACCGACAAGCAAGAGAACCATCGCTACATTGCGGGTAGCTAGAAAGGTAACCACAGTAGTGCGGTGGAAATGACTAGCGACATGCAAGACAACTACCACTATACCATGAGCTGTCAGAAGTGTAATCGAGGTAGCATGGTGGAAACAGTTAGTGGTGTGTAGGGAAACTACCGCTATACCGCAAGTAGTGCGAAGGGAGACTGCGGTTGAGCGGTAAGGAAGCAAATGTCAAATAATGCCTATTGGCATGCAAGTTGTTGATCATCCCACATATTTCAAATGATATATTCAATTTTTTATTTAATTAATGATAGTCCTCTTGAACTTCAAATGATATCAATCTTGTTAAAGTTTTTCAAATGATTGCTTTGGAATTTTAGGGTAAAACTTGTGCTTCACTTGTTCAAGGGTTTGGAACCATATTCTTGCTGCCTCCATGGAATCTCTCTCTCAGCCGTTTCACTGTTTAATCAACTATTTTTCTACAACTCATGGACATCAAATGGGGAAGCTTGAAAGACCATCACCATGGTCATTTCTCTTGTCAGGTTCTTGGAATCAGGTGAATGCTTGAAATAGCAATGTGGCACGGGTTGCTCAGCTACTTTGCAGATCCGGTAAATTGCTCATGGAAAATTATTTTTTGGTCTTCTTAGGTATTCTTTTAGTTTTCTTAACAAATCCATTACTTCTCAGGCAAGGTTATTTCGAGTTAAGTTTTCTATGCAAAAATAAAAGTAAAAGTGTCTATTCCTTTCATGATTAGACCTGAAATTCATGATTTCAGTTATGGAAACATTGTTCTTTCAGTTACTTCTTTTTGCAGCAATTTTTTCAGTGGCCATTATTTGAAAATTATATGCATTCTTTGATGCTATTTGGTTAAGGCACTGTTTATGAAAGTTGCTTGAGAGGACATTTTTCAATTTCTCTTCTATATTTGCACAATTCTTGAGTACTCCTATTTGAAGACCTTATTTAGATTGATCCTTCCCTCATGATCATGGTAACATCTGGAACTATTGTTTGAAAATAACATGGTAACCTGATAATCATCTTTGAGTAATTCATTGAAAGTGAAAAAATGAGCAACTGTTGTAACCCTTTTGGGATGTAATGATGTAAAATGTAAAAAGAGGAAAACATAGAGATTAGGGTCCAATCATTATTGAAAAACTTGAAAAGTCAAAAGATAACAGGAGAGCAATATTTTACGAGTTTTTCATGAGATAGAAAAACAAATTTCTTGTGTGGAAAAAGATGGAGAAAATAGTGTGTTAACTATCTTTGAAAAAATTCATGAAAAATGTATGAAAAAGTGTATGAGAAAAATAAAGTTGTACACACCACTAATAATACAGTTTGATGAGAAGTTGTAGTGAGAAAGAATCAAGATTTTCCTCAAGTTGTCTTAAGGTTTGATAATGGGTGGAACTTTGAAGAGTCATACTTGACTTTTGAGAACTCTACACATTGTTTGTCAAGAGGCACTTGACATAAATCAGGGAAACATAGATATCCATTTTATCATTGTATGTTCAATTTAAAAACATAAAAGGGGTTGGTGCTCCTTGAGATTGGTGTCTCAAAATAGAGGGGTTGGTGCTCCTTGAGTCAGTGCTTAGAAATCAGACTTTCAGACATTGCCAAAATAATTATTGAAATGAAAGCCTAGAAAAGGCAACAGGTTCAGGAGTGGTTTTCCTACCCTAGGAGGGTTTTCCACTTGGCATATCTTGTGTCTACTTAATTTTTTGTGATTAATTTGGTTCAGTTCTTTATTGCTTTAAAATTCTATGTTTCACTATTCTCATTTAAATTTATGTGATTGCATTCAATACATGAATGACTCTATCATTGATAAATGAGAGCATATATCTGCTTTATTTTAGTTCCAGTTAAATTTGGTAAAGAAGTTAATAACATTGATTCACCCCCCCTCTCAGTGTTTGTTCACTCTAACAATTGGTATCAGAGCCTAGGGTCCTTTGATAGGTCTTTCCCACCTAAGATTGATTCTAGACTTGGATTCTATTCAAAATGTCTCAAGCTCATGAAGGTACTTCCATGACTAGAGCTCCATTATTTGATGGAACTAATTATGTATTCTAGAAAATTAGAATGGAGACTTATTTAACTTCTATTGACCTTGATGTTTGGAGCATAGTTTTGTCTGGGTACACTATACCTCTAGACACTGAAAAATGTCCTAAATTCTACGAGCAACATTTTTCCTTAGTCATGATCCTCTAATAATTAAATAATTTTAATTATTTAATTATTCCTGATCATATTCCTTTATTAATTAAATGATTTTTTAATTATTTAATTAATTCACTTTCTAATATTTATTTTATCCCGATCAATTAAAAAATATTAATTGCGTCACTAATACCTCTTTCTTCAATAATTAGATAAATCATTATTTATTTATTTATTTATATTTCATCACATGTCTATAGTCAGATAATAATTATTATTTGACCTTTTATTCTTCTATAATTAAATAATTGACGAAATTATTTATTTATGTCTTTCTTCTCCTTTAAATAATTGATCCAAATCAATTATCCGTATTCAATTTCTATCTCCTCCTTTAATTAAATTTATGAATTTAATTAAATCTCCTTTTTCATTTCCTCCAAATAAATAATTGAAATAAATTATTTATTTGCCACTTGTCATCCTCTTCCATTTTCGAATAAATAATTTAAAATAAATAATTTATCCCTCTATTTTGGTCAAAGATCCCCTGTCATTATTTCATGTCATAGTCTGCATGTCCTGCATGTTTGTCATAGCCGTCAGGCGTCATAGCCATCGACGCCATATCTTTTCCATGCATGACATATTCTGGTTGCATCAGTTTTCAACCGTAGAACTTGGCATCTTTCTAGAAACTTGATCTTGGCCATCCATTTCATAACCTCCCTCTCATGAATCCTCATTCGTTGATCTTAGAATTTTCCTAGAAGATCAATCTCGTCTGTCCATTCGAATGGTTGTCTATAAAAGCAACCCTTCTCCTCCATTTTCAATTTAACAGTCATTTTGTCTCCACCTTTCTACTTACAATTTGAAAGTATTTGCACAAGTTAGAGTACAAATCTGAGGGCAAAGATTGCAAAATGAGAAATAGGAGAGCAAGAGAAGTGAATCAAATTCAAGCATGGGGAGTATTTTAGTGTGATGCTTTCATTGTACTCATGAATCATTTGTTTTCTCTTGTTTAGACTGAGATTTTATCTTAGAAGTGTTTGACTGTCATTTAATCTAATCTAATTTGATTTTCCCCATCTTACATTGGTGAACATGATGTGAATCTTACAATTTTGCAAAGAAATTTGGTTATTTTCTTCTTTTTTTTTGTTGTTTTGCAGGTTATAGCCAAGAATTCATACAAAATCCATCATATTATTTTGAGCACATAAAATGGTCACATAAATTCTTTAAAAATGATCATCTGGGTTTTGTAGCCCTCGTTTTCAGCTTTCTGAAATTTCAAATAGTTTAAAATTTCATTAAGATTTGAGAAAGTTATGGGTATTTTAATATTTGCTGTTTTTTTTAGTTTAGCTGTTAAAACCTGCATTTTATTTTCCCTATAACATTTTTTTTATGCAGATTCTTGGAAAAATAATTTATGGGTTTTAAAGATTTGAGTTTTAGCTTTTCATAGATTCAATCGATTTAAAATTTCGTCAAGTTCTGAGAAAGTTATGGTTTTTTTAATTTGTTTTTGTCATTAACCTTTTCTTTTGAGTTAGTAATCTCTTGTTTTTAGCATGTGGCACAACTTAGAGGGAGTCTAAAAATTGTTTCTTTAGAAACAAAAATTAAGTTTTTCATTTCTTTAGGCATAATCAATTTTATTTATTTTCAACAACTACAAAAAATTACATGCACACTCATTGGTTAAAATGAACATGTATTTCATTTCATGGGATTAAAATGAACACAAATTGCATGCACACTCATGGGTTAAAATGAACATGCATTTCATGTCATTGGCTTAAAATGAACTTTTTTTGTTTCACATCAAGTTAAACTTTTAAAATGAACAAAGTGTCTTGTGTGTCCTCCTCACATTATCATTTGGTAATTAAAATTTATAAGTGTCTTCAATTTTGTGTTACCCTTTGATGCAATAATCCAAGTATCCTCTCCCCTTGCATATTTATGCGATCTTGGGTGTAAGAGAAATGGTTATTGTCTCTAGAACTTGGGCCTTCCTTGGTTGGAAAAAATATTCACCCCAAGGCAACTCAAATTGGCAACAGAGCTCTTTGGCCGAGCTACCCCCGACCGGTATATAAATGTGAATCCTAAGGGAAAGTCGAGGATTATGAGTGTGGATGTGTCATATGGACCAAGTAGTACTCCCCAAAACCCTGTTGAGCGTAACCTCTTTAGGCTGGAGTGCCTCCTAAATGAAGCTTAATCTTGTGCCCTATGTATGGCCACTCGAACGGGGTCCCAAACTAAAAACCTTTGTGTAGTTGCCAAAATTCTTCTAATTGCTAGCGCATCAACGATCGTTGTGAAGACATCCACATTCTCGAAGTGCTTAGTAGAGGCGATCAACTTGCCATGGGAGTTTTATGGGGGTTGGAAGCTTGGTTGGCCTAAGAAGTGAGTGCAATGCAAGGGGGAGCCCATGCAACCAAGCTTTTGGATTCACACACTAAGAATAAGTGTGGTTGGGGAAACCCATGTGGAATCTAGCGAATATTGTCCTTGCTTAACCTAGGGTTGTGCTTGTCTTCATTGTGCATGTTTTCAAATTTTCAAAGACAAGATATTGTGTTTTCCAATTTTTTTCTCAAACATTCAAACAAACACCATTACACAAATCGGGAAACACACACATTCAACTTGAAAAAATTTCAAATTTTACAATCTAAAACCCAAAACCAAACTTTTCCAATTTGATATCAAACAACCTCTATCAAAAAACTAGAAAGAAAATTGCTCAAATCCTCCATTAGTGACATCTTTAGTTTGCATTTACCCATAGGTTCATCCTTGCATATCATATCCTTGGTTATAGGGTCATTATCATTCCACCATTCCTTAATCTTGGTCTTAGGTACATTGGCACTTTGCATCCTTTATCCTTGAAAATCACAAAAAAATAGCGTAGTTTCATATCCATTTTGCATTGGAACCTTGCATTGTCATCCAAAGATCACAATTTTTGTATGTTCCTCACTAAGTTTTCCTTTTCCATCCTAATAAAAAATCATGACCATGTCTTCACTTTACGTTGATCTTCTTCATAGTCAAGTTGAATATCAATCAATCCTCAATCATCAATACCAACCACTCACATACCCTTCTTACCAACAATCCATAAGCTTTAGTCCTTCATCCATCTACCCTCACTATCAAGAGTCCCTTAGCACAATCCATGTCATTGATCCACAACAAATGTTCATTAGTCATCCCTATCCTAACTTTGACAAGGGAAACCAACCTTCCACTATTCCATTCCAATCCTCCACATACTATCATAATCCATCATCCACTAGTCCATTCCAATCCTCCACATCCTATCATAATTCATCATCCACTAGTCTATTCCAATCCTCCACGTCTTATCCTAATCCATCATCCACTAACCCATTTCCATCCACTCCATCCCAAACTACAATACCATCTGATAAAAATACATTAATTAATGCTCTCCAAGGACAACTAGCAAAGGAACTTGTTCAAATCCTAAATGAAAACAAACTTAGGAAATCCAATCACATTGTTGATCATACACCATCCAACTATTTGTCACCATAATGTCCTGCATTGCCTACCAATATCGAAAAACATCTTGCTATTGAAGCTCCATTATTGCCATGTCAAAATCTTGGGCCTATCAAAGAAAATCATGTCCTTGAGAAAAATAAAATTCCACTGCCTAAACTTGAGGATACATGTCAAAGAGAAAGTCCAAAGCATGACATCATAGCTTCAATTTCATATCAATATTGAAGTGGTCCATCTCATAATCCCATCCTTAATTCCATCCAATAAGTCCTTCTAGATAATCATGGCATCCAAAATACACCTATCCTTGTTCAAGAGTCTATTCACAACCATGTTCTCCAAGATACACCTATTTTTGGCCAAGATCCTACCATTGAACAAGAAATCCAAAATGATCCTCTCATCAACCTTTATACCAACCATGACCAAAAATTTGAAGATGATCCCATCCAAACACAAAACACCTCCATTTCCCAAAATGAGACACTTGCCTCCTTTGGACACAGATAATCAAATGAATGATATGGATAGCATCAAAGAAGAGCATAAAGTAGCTACTATTGATCAAGTGAAAGGAGAACACAAAGAAGCTACTATGGATCAAGTCAAATAAGAAGATACAAATTCTACAAAAAATCAAATTGATATCCCAAATGATCAAGAATAAACAAACATGATGAATGATAAAGCCAAAACACCCTATCAATTAGGAGCATCCACATTTGTTAAAGCGGGATTTATTACAAATTAGGAGATTCCTAGTAACATTTTCTACATACAAAATGATGGGTTAGCATCTTCTTTTCAAAATAAAAAATACCTCATCGCAAACAAAATCTGTTAAAGTATGCAGTATCAAGGAAGAGGACTAGGCCTACATGAGCAAGGCATTCAAGAACCAATACAATTTTGTGAAAATCCTAGACATCAAGGTCTTGGTTATTCTTTAGTTAGAGAATCAAATGGTGTTAGTGATACCTCCTTGATATTGGGGGCAAGTTTATCTAATACAAATATCAAAATGGGGGCCATGAGTAGTCCTTGTCATAAGGTTGCTACCAACACTCCTTCCATCCATACCATAAACCATCATTCCAACATGAATAAATCTTCCATTTGGAACCAACAAAAATAAAATTATTATAAATCCAAAGTTCAAAACCAAATTTCAAAGGCCATTGAATCAAACAAAAATACAAGTGGACAAATAAAGTTAAAATGGATCCCAAATAAAATTGGATCAAGCAAAGAAAATATTCCAAATTTAAAATTCAGTCAGAATATGGAGCCAAAAGAGGATTCCCACATATAGTAAATGTCCACCTCCTTCAAAATGGTCATCAAGAAAGGCATATAAAAATGTTGGTTCCAAACGCTATCCCAATCAAAATTCCCAACTCCATCACCCACCATCCCAAGTTTGGAAAATAAAAAGTGCTACTTCCAAACTTCCAAATAATCCTTTCATGGCTACCATCATCCATCATTCCAAAAATTATACCTCACGAATTCGTCACATCTTGGCAGCAACTCTTTATCATAAGGAATCCCATGGTACTCTATCACGATGTGTGTATTTTGATAAGGGAAAACCTAGTATCAAAGAGGATCACAATGACATCGATCAGTTGTATGCAAGTGCTATGATCCTAACAAGACAATTACTCCATAAAGGTCACTATTGGCATATCATGACACCAGTATCTACATCAACACCATCAAAATATTCAGAACAATCAGTGGTCATCCAAAACATCAAACTGATATAAAAAGTCAAAAAATATGTCACCTTGATGAAAACCTAACAAATAGGCATCTTGTGTGACATCATCAAAAAGGAAGAGAAAAAAAAATAGTAAAGAGAAAATTTTTGTCCAATAGTGAAAACCATTTGTATGGCGCATTGGATAAGTACCATGATGAAAACCTATAAATTAGGCGTCATGTGTAAAATAGATTATCTATGTGGACCATTAAACTTGGGGGCAAGTTGTCTCATCTCCCATGCCTTTTCATAACATTTCCATCTAATCTATATCATTTCCATCCCTTCTCCCACCTACCTTGATCTTGATAAGAAATGGGGCACAAACATAAATCATGCTTTGGGAAAATTCTTGACATGTCGATCCTTTGGTCATACATTACCCATGAAATATTATGTCATTTCCTTCATAGAATCTATCCAAACCCATATCTTGGAAAATAAATTAATCTTGTGTGACATAGTCCTTGGAGATCATATGCTAATTCTATCAGCCAATAATCCTCATGTCTCTTATCCTTTGCCAAAATCAATCCATTATCCTTTCATACCTATTGTTGGACTTATTTTTCCATTGTCATTGGTTTAAGGATTATAATCCACTTATCCAAGTACCCTCCATAATCTCATCTATTTTTAAGGTTAGTAATTCCAAATGCAATGAGTCTAATCGACACAATCTTGCTATGCAACCTTGCGCATCATCCAAAAAATTCCTTGGCTTTGTTCCTAGCCTTGCTACAAACCTTGATCCTTTAGTTGCATAATCATCATCCTCATGTTGTTTTGGGATGTGTCCTTCCCCTATCAAACAACATTGTCATCATCACCATCACCTATCAATTAGTTTTCAGCTTGACTAGGGGCAAGATCATGTTTGTCCTTGGATCCTTGTGCATGCCTGCTTGGTTGATTGTGGTTATCTTTCACATACATTTTTCATGATCCTTATAGTTATCATACATAATAAATAATTATTCATCCATAATAAAGTGTCATCCTTCCCATAGCCTGAAGACCACTAACATTTAGCATCCTCCGCTTTCGCATCCACTTGTCGCATTCGCTGCTTCCCCTCACACATAATAAGTTTTTCCTATACCTGAATGGGGGAAATTACTTGAATTACATCTTCATGGGAAATCATGCATGGTATCAGCCTTCAAAATCCATAAAAATCATAAAATGTCCTGAAAAAATCCAAAAAAACCATAAAATGTCCTGAAAAAATCCAAAAAACCATAAAATGTCCCGAAAAATCTAAAAAAAACCATAAAATGTCTTGAAAAAAAAAATAAAAAAAAAATTTCAACATCCAAAAAATCAAAACATTTCAAAATCCAAAAAAAAAAATCAAAACATTTCAAAATCCAAAAAGTCATAAAATCCTCAAAATCGAAAAACATCAGAAAAATTCAAAAATCCTAAAAAACAAAGTCTAACTCTAGGTTTGAGTCTAAATCAGTTTTTTTAGAGTGGTCGAACTACATTGCCTCTGCGCATTTTCTACGTAAGCAATGCTCATATTAAATAAGCCCCCTGGGCATTAGGTCAGTCCCTTTAGGTTGTCCAAATAAAATCATGACCCAATATTTTGTCAAATAAGAAAAATTCAAGTCGTGTCGAACTACGAGGTCTCTGTGCACTACTTCGTAGGCAAGGCCATCTATTGATGAGCCCCTGAGGCCCCCTAGGTCAAGTCCTTGAGGGCTCGTCATGGGTCACATCCTTGGTCTGAAAGCAATAATCATTCAAACTACTTCAAGAAACAACAAACAAATTAAATCTTTCATCAATCAATTATCTTATCATCAACTCAATCAGGTCACTAGTCTTATATTGGAATGGGGCATTGTGTCATTTGTCTAATTCAGTCTTATCTCTTATCTTTTATCAGGATGCATCCTTCCTGGTATTAGAATTTGTCAACCTTGTCATTTACCTTAAGCAGGACGTGTCCTTACAATTAGGTGTCATGTCAACACTTGTCACTTGCTCAACTTTCTTGGATGTGTCCTCTACCTAAATAGGATGTGTCCTTCCTACGGTTGGGTATCCTCACATCACTTTTTCATATTCATCAAATCTTTGTCAAACAATCAAACAATCTTGTCAACTTTGTCAATCAATTGGTGTCCTTCCTGAAACTGAGCATTATCATTTTCAATCACCTTTGTCACACAACTCAATCTTATCAACTTGGTCAATCAATCTTTCCTTCAACAGGATGTGTCCTTCCTGAGGCTAGGCGTGGTCAATCAAATCACTTTATCAATCCTTATCAACCTATCAATCAACTCAGTCATCTTGGTCAACCTAATCAACCAATCAAACAGTCATCATTATCACTGAAAAACACTATCTTGGCAAACACTTTGTTGGTCTGGCTTTTCTTATCTTTTCAATTGGTTTCGGGTCATGTTACTAGTATCCTCGAGGATGTCCTATCAATAGATTTAGAGGTACGACGATGGATCATGGCCTCTTTTCTTTGTTTGCTGCTTGTGGTTTGTCTTGGCAAAAAGACTAGGACAATTGGGTCCTTAGTATGAGTTGGGGCATTCCTTGTCTTTTTTACCATTTGTCTCTCCCAAATGGTCACCTTGCACACTTCGATCTATGTCATACCATGGTGTTTGTGGTCCATTTGTGAAATTTTTGACACCCAATGATGATAAATATAAAAATGTAAGCATGGAAGTTGGTTCCCTTATCAGTTCATGTCTATCTTCTTTCCCATTTTCACGCTAACATCCCATCTCCCTTGTTTTTTCCATGCTAACATCCATCTCCTTCATGCTAACATTTCTTCTATCTTTCATCCTCTAGTCTTATCTTCCATTTCGAGAGCACATTCATATTCTTTGAACCCACATGTCCTCTCGAGGGGGCATACCACAACCCTCTTGGTCATCCTTCCCCTTTCTCTTTACACTGGGGCATATTTCAGAATTAAATTTCTTTGACACAATGTGATGAACTGCATTATGTCAAAGAGGGGCAAAATGTAGACAGTGAAAAATGTCCTAAAGTCTATGAACAAATTTTTTCCTTAGTCATCATCCTCTAATAATTAAATAATTTTAATTATTTAATTATTCTTGATCATATTCCTTTATTAATTAAATGATTTTTTAATTATTTAATTAATTCACTTTCTAATATTTATTCTATCTTGATCAATTAAAATAAATTAATTGCGTCACTAATACTTATTTCTTCAATAATTAGATAAATCATTATTTACTTAATTATTTATATTTCATCACATGTCTATAGTCAGATAATAATTATTATTTGACCTTTTATTCTTCTATAATTATAAAATTGACAAAATTATTTATTTATGTGTCTTTCTTATCCTTTAAATAATTGATCCAAATCAATTATCCGTATTCAATTTCTATCTCCTTCTTTAATTAAATTTATGAATTTAATTAAATCTCCTTTTTCATTTCCTCCAAATGAATAATTTAAAATAAATTATTTATTTGCCACTTGTCATCCTCTTCCATTTTCGAATAAATAATTTATCCCTCTATTTTGGTCAAAGATCCCCTGTCATTATTTCATGTCATAGTATGCATGTCCTGCATGTCTATCATAGCCGTCGGCATCATATCTTTTCCATGCATGGCATATTCTGGTTGCATCAATTTTCAACCGTAGATCTTGGCATCTTTCTAGAAACTTGATCTTGGCCATCCATTTCATAACCTCCCTCTCATGAATCCTCATCTGTTGATCTTAGAATCTTTCTAGAAGATCAATCTCATCTTTCCATTCAAATGATTGTCTATAAAATCAACCCTTCTCCTCCATTTTCAATTTAACAGTCATTTTGTCTCCAACTTTCTACTTACAATTTGTAGGTATTTGCACAAGTTAGACTACAAATCTGAAGGAAAATATTGCAAAAGGAGAAATAGGAGAGCAAGAGAAGTGAATCAAATTCAAGCATGGGGAGTATTTTAGTGTGATGCTTTCATTTTACTCATGCATTATTTGTTTTCTCTTGTTTAGATTGGGATTTTAGCTTAGAAGTGTTTGACTGTCAGTTAACCTAATCTAATTTGATTTTCCCCATCTTACAATACCAGCTACTTTGCCAACTAATTTTGATGAAAATAAAATATATGAAACCAATGTAAGATTAAAAAATGCTCTTATGTGTGATCTAACTAAAGATGTCTTCATCAAAGTCATGCATTGTAGTTCTGCTAGTGAAATATGGACTAAACTTGTAACTATCTATGAAGGAAATGAAAAGGTAAAGTACTCTAAAGTCCTCACTTTAAAACACCAGTTTGAAGAATTAAAAATGAGGGACGATGTAAAATTAGTTGACTAATTTTTGAGAGTTGATGAAATAGTAAATGCCATGAAGGGTCTAGGAGAAGAAGTCAAGGAATTTGATGTTGTAACCAAGGTCATCAGAACCTTACCAACAAAATTTGAATCTAAGATAGCTACTCTAGAAGAAAAGAAAGACTTTACCCAACTTACCCTTGACAACCTACAAGGCACTCTAACTGCTTATGAAATAAGGATTAGTAAAAATGACACCACTACAAAAGAAGCAACATTTAATGCTGAAAGGAAAGAAAGGGATGAGCTCACTGAATCCAAATTTTCTGATTCTAAAGAATCCCACTTTTTGAGGAAACTCAAAAAGAGGCTTGGAAAGTATAAGGGAAAAATTCCCTTCAAGTTCTTTAACTATGGAAAAATAGGCCACTTTGTTGCAAAGTGCCCCTATGGTGACACAAACAGTGATAACAAAAAATCTGAAAGACTTGCCAAAAAAAAGGCTTATAGACCCAAACATAAATTCAATTTCAAAAAGAAGAAAAGTTTGTTCAACAAAAGTGAAACAAACTCTGAATCTGAAGATTCTTTAGATGAAGAGGACGAAAATCTCTTCATGGCTGAAATCATTCAGCAAGATGAAACTAACAACAATGATGCTGATGATGGCAAAGTGGATTATGAAGGAGAATTGAAATGTGCTCTAAAAGAGCTAAGGAAAATTAAAAAACAAATGCATTCTCAAGAAAAAAATACTGTTCAAGATACTTCACAAGAGAAACTCAAAAAACTTGAGATAGTCTTGTTAAAAACTCAACTTGAAGAATCTAAAAGAGTTGAAGACTGTCTTTGTATTGGAATAAGCTTTAAAGATCAAGAAATTCAAAAACTTGAACATGAGATTGTAGATCTCAGAAAGACCATTGAGAAATATGAGAGTACTCTTAAACTGAATGACATGCTCAGTAAACAAAAACTGAACAATGATAAAACTAGTATTGGTTTTGTAAAAGGTGAATGTTCAAATAACAGTGAAAAGGACAATGTTGTTGCTGGAAACAAAAGTCCTGAACTCAAACATCCTGATTTTGACAAGGATCATATTCATCCTTTTAGGAGCAACTGGATGGTTTATAACTCCTACCCTCTCTTTTATGGGTATTGTTACTTCTGCAATAAATTTGGTCACAAAGTGAACTGTTACAGATTTATGAATTATAGAGCTCCTAGATTTGGATTTAGGAAGAATCATGGTTTTGCAAGATAGACTAGATGTTTCACATGCAAGTCTTTGGGTCATTATGCTAAGAAATGCAATGTTGATCAACAAAATAAAAAACTGAAAACTATCAAGGTTTGGAAACCCAAAGTTGTCAACAACATAAAATAGACTATGCTAGTTCAAACAGCTTTCCACTCCAAGAAAATGGGTCCTAGATAGTGGTTGTTCAAACCACATGGCTAGTGACAAAGAGAAATTTACTAATCTAGAAGACCATGTTGGTGGATATGTAAAGTTTGGTGACAACTTTGGAATTCAAACCAAAGGTAGAGGTTCTCTTTTTCTGAGTGAAGACACTCCTATTTACAATGTGTACTATGTAGAAGGATTAAAACATAACCTTCTAAGTGTTAGTCAAATCTGTGATAGTGGCTATCAAGTCCTATTCACTTCACAGTGATGTGAAATTAAAAACCAATCTGGAAAAGTTGTTGTTGTTGCAAGGACCAAGGGAAATGTCTACAACTTAATTGACACCTCTGGACATGAAAACAATAAAGGTATATGCTTAATGAGTCATGTTAAAGAAAGTTGGTTGTGGAACAAGAGACTAGGCCACATTAATTTTGACAATATGGTTAGAATTA
This sequence comes from Sequoiadendron giganteum, assembly GCA_007115665.2. Classification (NCBI taxonomy): domain Eukaryota; kingdom Viridiplantae; phylum Streptophyta; class Pinopsida; order Cupressales; family Cupressaceae; genus Sequoiadendron; species Sequoiadendron giganteum. Next base: position 56,588,968 of record CM021101.1, on the reverse strand, counting down.
GAAAAAAATAGAATGTAAGAGGTCTGCCCATTCTTAGAAAACCTGACAATGTTGTTTGTAAAGAGTGTCTCAAAGGAAAGAAAACTAAGGTAATAATAAAATCCAAGGGACACTCCTCTACTAAACCTATGCAAATTTTTGATACTGACTTATGTGGTCCTACAAGGACTAGATCTATCAATGGTGAGAAATATTTCATGCTATTTCTTGATGACTATTCTCGTATGGTATGGGTTAACTTTCTCAAGAATAAATCAGAAGATTTTGAACATTTTAATTTTTTTAGAAAAATGGTAGAAAGAGAGTTAGATTTAAAACTGAAATTTTTAAGATCTGACAAAGGTGGTGAATTCACCTCACAAGAATTCATAGACTACTGTGAAAAACATGGCATAAAAAGATAGTATGTTGTTGCCAGAACACCCCAATAGAATGGGGTAGTTGAGAGAAAGAACAAGACTATAAAAGAGATGGCAAGAACTATGTTGAATGAAGCAAATCTGCCAAACATGTACTAGAAAGAAGCTATTCATACAACTATCTACATTTTGAATAGAGTCCAGATTAGAGTGAAATCAAATTTCACTCCATATGAACTGTGGTATGGTAAATCTGCCTCAATTAAATATTTCAAAATATTTGGCTGCAAGTGTTTTATCAAGAAAGACGATGAAAACTTAGGAAGTTTTAAATCTAAGACAGATGAAGGTATTTTCTTAGGATACTCTACTCACAACAAAGCCTTTAAATGCTTTAACAATAGGCTGAATAAAATTGTTGAATCAGTAAATGTCAAATTTGATGAAAATCTGCTTTTAGCTGCTGAACCTATGTAGGATGATGAAGAGGAAGAATTTGAACTTGATATAATTTCTAAAGGCTTTGAAACTGCAAAGCCTAAAACAAAATCAACAAGTTCTAAACTAGGTGAAGAAAAATCCGAAGATACTTAAATCAGCTCAGAAAAATGTGAAACTAAAACTCCTTCAAAATCTCTTGCTAAAAACCATCCTAAAGATTTGATCATAGGAAATAAATCAACAAGAGTTCAAACAAGAAAAATAATAGTTAACTATGATGAAAAATTTCACATAGCTGAGCTTAATTCTTTTTTTTAATCACTCAATTTGAGCCCAAAAACTTTGGTGAAGCTCTAACTGATGAATGCTGGCTTAATGCAATGTAGGATGAAATCAATCAAATTGAGAAAAATCAGACTTGGGAGCTTGTCCCAAGACCGGATGAAAAAAATTTCATAGGTGGTAAATGGATTTTTAGAAACAAACATGATGAAAGTGGCCATGTTGTTAGCAACAAGGCTAGATATGTCTGCAAAGGATATTCTCAACAAGAAGGTATTGACTTTCATGAAACCTTTCCACCATTTGCTAGACTTGAATCAATTAGAATTTTCTTGGCATATTCTATTTTTCAAGAACTTTACTGTATATCAAATGGATGTTAAAACTGCCTTTTTGAATGGGTATTTGGATGAAGAAGTTTACATAGAAAAACCTGAAGGGTTTAGTTGTAAAAACAAACCCAATCATGTCTGCAGGCTGAAAAAGGCTCTATATGGCCATAAACAAGCTCATATAGGTTGGTACTCCAGATTGGACAGTCACTTACTATCAAAAGGTTTCATTAGAGGAGGTGTAGACAATAATCTGTATGTCAAAACTGAAGGATCTGATATTCTTGTTGTTGAAATTTATGTTGATGACACCATTTTTGGTTGCAACAATATTTCCTTGAGTAAAAAATTCTCACAAATCATGGAATCTTAATTCGAAATGTCTATGTTGGGAGAACTGTCATTCTTCTTAGGTCTTCAAATTTCACAACTTTAATCTGGCATCTTTCTATCTCAAGCAAGATATGCAAACTAAATGTTAAAAAGGTTTCAAATGGATGAATGCCATCATGTTAGCACTCCAATGGCTACAGACTGTAAACTTAGCAAGGTTAATGACTCTCTTGTTGTCAACCCAACTAACTATAGGTCAATGATAGGTAACCTATTATATCTAATAGCCTCAAGACCTAATATAATGCAAGTTGTTTGCATGGTTGCTCAATTTCACACATCTCCTAATGAATCTCACATCAATGCTATGAGAAGGATTCTTAAATATGTACAAGGCACAAATGATTATGGGCTCTGGTATCCTAGAAGAAAAGATTTTTCTTTAGTGGCATATACTAATTCTGACTAGGCAGGTTGTCTAGATGACAGGAAAAGCACCAGTGGTGCTGATTTATTTCCTGGTCATCATTTAGTGGATTGGCACAACAAAAAACAAGAATTTGTTTCACTCTCTACTACTGAAGAAAAATATATTTTTGCCACTTCTTGTTGTAATTAGGTAATATGGATGTCACAAACATTATTTGACATGGGTATTAAAATCCCTAAACCTATTTCTATTTTGTGTGATAATACTAGTGCAATCAATATCTCAAAAAATACTGTAATGCACTCTCGCACTAAACACATTGCTATTAAGTTTCATTTTCTTTGTGAAAAGGTGCTGGCTAACAAGGTTTCTTTGCAATATGTTCCTACACAAGCACAGGTTGCTGACATTTTTACAAAACCGTTGGCTAAAGATATTTTTGAAAGACTTCAGTCTAGATTGGGAATTGTCTCTCAATCTATGTTATCTTAAACAGTCTATCTTGATGATAGGGGCCGGAGTTGGTTAGCTCTGCCTGCAACTCATACTTTGCTACTCAAAGGTTACTTCTATAGTTTGGTAGAATTTCATAGTTAATTATGTTTTATGTGTTGACTTTCCTTTATCCTTGTGATAAAAAGGGGGATAATTATGAGAATTTGGTTCCTGTACTTCATCTTGGTGTGGTGGCTCGGGTTTTTTCCATCAAGGACAAAAGGGGAGTTTGTTGAATCTCTACTGTGCAAATTTTTCCTTGATGACAATATATGTTACTCTCGCATATTTTTGGTTTACTCAATTGATCTACTTTTCTAATTGGCATATTTACTTCACTTTGGATACTATATATGGTGGCACTGATATCTTGACTCTATGTGTAGATCTTGGTTGAGGTACTCTGGTTACAGGTTCTTTGTTCTATTGATCAGGATGTTTTCCAATTTTAAGAAAACCCTATCAGGTTTCCTTAATCAACTGATAATGGTTTATGGTAAGTGAATTTAACATGCAAAATTAGTCTTCACTATACATCATAATTCATTGGACATTATTTGGCATTGGCATATTATACATCATTATATATAACAAGGTGGCAATCAGCATTGATATTTTTGGATATCTTCTTGCATTAAAAATGTTTGGCACACTATAGGAATGCATATTATATTGCATTCAGGTTAATGAAAGAAATCACACAAGGCTTAAAAGATGACAACAGGTATAAAGCTTATCTTTGGTAAGGCTGCAAATGTATTACCATGGTACCATTGATAGTTAAGATGGTAACCGTGATAGTGTGGTGAAAGCTGTTAGCAGCAAGCAAGACAGCTACCGCTACATCGCGAGCAATCAGAAAGGTAACTGTGGTGGAAATGACTAGCGACATGGGAGACAGCTACCGCTATACCGCGGGCTGTTAGAAGTGTAACTGAGGTAGCACAGTGGAAACAGTTAGTGGTATGTAAGGAAGCTACCGCTATACCACGAGTAGTCTGAAGGAAGACTGCGGTTGAGCGGTAAGGAAGCAAATGTCAAATAATGGCTATTGACATGCAAGTCATTGATCATCCTGTGGATTTCAAATGATATATTCAATTTTTGATTTAATTAGTGACAGTCCTATCATACTTCAAATGATATCAATCTTGGTAATTTTTTTTGATTTATTGCTTTGGAAGTTTAGGGAAAAACTTGTCCTTTAATTGTTCGAGGGTTTGGAACCATATTCTTGCCGCCTCCATGGAATTTCTCTCTCAGTCGTCTCACTATTTAATCGACTATTTTTCTGCAACTCTTAGACATCAAATGGGGAAGCTTGAAAGACCATCACCATGATCGTTTCTCTTATCATGTTCTTGGCATCGGGTGAATGCTCGAAATAGAAATGTGGCACGAGTTGCTCAACTACTCTGTAGATCCGGTAAATTTCTCATGGAAAATTCTTTTTTGGTCTTCTCAAGTATTCTTTTATTTTTCTTACCAAATACGTTACTTCTCAGGAAAGGTTATTTCAAGTTAAGTTTTCTATGCAAAAATAAAAGTCAAAATTTCTATTCCTTTCATGATTAGATATGAAATGCATGATTGCGGTTATGGAAGCATTGTTCTTTCATTTACTTCTTTTTGCAATAGTTTTTTCAATGGCCATTATTTGAAAATTAAATGCATGCTTTGATGTTGTTTGGTTAAGGCATTGCTTATGCAGGCTGCTTGAGAGGATAGTTATTCAGTCTTCCTTCTATATTTGCACAATGCTTGAGTACTCCTATCCGAAGACCTTATTCAAATTGATCCTTCCTTCATGATCACGATAACATCTGGAGTTTTTTCTTGGCAATATCATGGTAACCTGATAATCATCTTTGAGTAATTGTTTGAAAGTGAAAAAATGAGCAACTGTTGTAGCTCTTCTGGGATGTAATAATGTAAAATGTAAAAAGAGGAAAATAGAGAGATTAAGGTTTAATCATTACTAAAAAACCTGAAAAGTCAAAAGATAACAATAGAGCATTATTTTAGGAGTTTTGCTTGAGATAGAAAATTGAATTTCTTGTGTGGAAAAAGATGGAGAAAATAGTGTGTTAACTGTCTTTGAAAAGAATCATGAAAAATGTATGAAAAAGTGTGAGAGAAAAAGAAAGTTGTACACACCACTGATAATACAATTTGATGAGAAGTTTTATTGAGAAAGAAACAAGATTTTCCTCAAGCTGTCTTAAGGCTTGATAACGGGTGGAACTTTGAAGAGTCATACTTGACTTTTGAGAATTCTACACATTGTCTGTCAAGAGGCACTTGACAGAAATCGAGGAAACATAGAGATCCTCTATATCATTATATGTTCAATTGAAAAACAAAAAAGGGGCTTGTGCTCCTTGAGATTGGTGTCTCTAAATAGAGGGGTTGGTGCTCCTTGAGTCGATGCTCAGAAATCAACCTTTGAGGCATTGTCAAAATAATTATTGAAATGAAAGCTTAGAAAAGGCAGCAGGTTCAAGAGTGATTTTTCTACCCTAGGAGGGTTTTCCACTTGACATATCTTGTTTCTACTTGAGTTTCTGTGATTCATTTGGTTCAGTGCTTTATTGATTTAAAATGCTATGTTTCACTATTCTCATTTAAGTTTATGTGATTGCATTCAATACATGAATGATTCTATCATTGATAAATGAGAGCATATATGTGGTTTATTTCGGTTTCAGTTAAATTTGGTAAAGAAGTTAATAAAACTGATTCACCCCCCCCTTCTCAATGTCTGTTCACTCTAACATGGGCTTATTTCCATTGCATTTCCTATTGGTTGCACCATCAGTTGTCACTTGAGCTCCTCATCAATGACGACCAACACTTGACTAAAATTTACTAAAGAATTTTCAACAAATCAATTTAGTGCGTAAGATATGACATTCAATGCGTCCTTTGGTCCATGGTGTGTCCTTTTCTCCTTCATATGACACGGTGGTTCTCACCATTTGGAAATCGTTGCTTTTTTTTGAAAGTCTCAGAGGCCTTTTCAACAGATCCATTTTTATTTATTCCTAGCACCTCCTCATAGTTTGCGCCAGCACACCATTCCACAAAACAATATTTGAAATTTTTCCATCCACTAATGGACTCATCCTTCTTTGTATTGACCCCTCTGCTAGTTGTGCGCATCATTCTTTGCTAATGCCGCCCTTCCACTTGCAATATAGGCGTTCCATGAGACTACCTTAAGAATTTTTAATGTTTTGGTGGATGCCTATTTTATTTTCTTGTGCCCAACAACACCATGTTGATGGATGCCCACACCCTTGATTGGCACCTTCTCTAATTTGTAGAAAGGTGCCTTGTTTCTTTTTAAATAGCTCGAGCCTCCTTATTTGGTGCCAAGGCTGCACAACGAGTCTTTCTTGAGTTCGAGCCTCTCAACAAATTAATTAAATTTGCTTGAAAATTTGTGAGGATGTTTCAAGAAATCCATTTTCTATGCATATTCTGCAGCTCATGGCTTCTATCACTATACTCTTTACAACCTTTAGAGTATTTGAAAAACTTGTTCACACAGTTGGTATAGAAAATATGGGGCAAACATATTAGTTATGTGTTTATTATTTCCTTTATCACTAAAACCAGTGTTGTGCATAGGAACAAATGTCTCAAACTCATTCTTGTAAAAGAATACTTCTCACTCATACAAATTTTACCCTTGATAGTTCCTTGTTTGGGTATAATCCTTTACTACCCCTTTCATGTTCAAAATCCTCAAGATGAAAATCATCACTAAGATTGAATTGCAATAAAACATCAGCCCAAGTAATCAATCCATAAAAAAATTCAAAATAAGAAAGCTAGGTGTTTGCAACCCCAGTAATATCATAATTGTGTAAAGCATGTCGGGTCCCCATGTTGGCCCGGCTAAAAAAAAAATCATTTTCAAACAAATTTTACCCTTAAATTGATCTCAGATGACTTTTGAGTGCTTCTGGAGTGAAAAAATGAACTGGGCTATAATTAAAAGTTGCTTTCTGACACATTTGAAAAATGGTGAAAATTGGCCAAGTAGGCTCTGGAATCAGTCTGGAAAACTAGTCGAACGACCTCCTAGAGCAATGAAAACTTGTAGACATATAGTAATTTGACTCGAGAATATAGTGCAACAAATGGCTTGGAAAAAATGTCACGAGGTGAAAGATATAAATCGGCAAAGTTGCCTACTCAAGATTTCTGCAACAATAGCCTATTCAGAACCAATTAAAACTCAAGAGATCACATTGTAGAAAAAATATCAAATCAACTCTTGGCGAGCTACCACTAGACACAGTGGATCATTTAGGTACCCTGAGCATGTGTGTAAGAGGGCTCTACTTGACTAATCTCCCATCAAAAGATATTGATTCTCAAAGTTGGCCTCTCATAAAGTTTTCTGAAAATGCAGGTGCAAAACAAGAGAAACTACATTTGGTTTTGATATGTTAAAACTAGAAAAAGAGATCATGAGACTTTCAAAATTGACACACGATCTCATCTTGGTATGGATAATGCAGAACAACATTCGTTCTGACTTGACAGTCACCTAGTTGCAAAAAAAAAATTGAAACAAAAGTCAACCTTGTAAAACTAAACGTTTTCAAATAACAAAAAAGTGCCAAAACCCTCCAGCTTCACTTTTTCAAAACTCTGACAAAACTCATCGTGGGAAGCTGAAAACTGACATGCATATTGACATATGTCAATTTAATATGTTTATCAAGGGGTTTTGTATGAAAATCAATAGGGTTCAAATTATAAGCCTCCAAAGTGGGTCTTTTAGGCAGATTCATCATGTGCACTTCTGAAAGTGCAGTCAAAATTTTCAAAATGGGCACTTCAAATTTGCAAAATTTTAAAGTTCCATCAGTTTTTGTCTATCATATTCATTAAATTATTGTTGCAAGTTTGAATTGGCATAATTATGTTGATTTTCTATTTTTACTTTTTCTCCCTAAAGTTTGTTCAACCTTGTATCTCCACCCTCAAGCATAAGGAAACCAATAGATTCTCACTTTGAGTTGATTCACCCAAGGATTGTTAGTTAATTATTTGTGGGTATCTCATTTCCTAATGAAAATAGGAAGATAGGGTCTATTATCACCTTCTTGACTTACCTTTCCATCTTGGGAAAAACCCTATTTTTCTTTATTTCATTTTGGTGAACATAAATTTTAAGCACCATAACTTTCTAATTTTGGAGTCTATTTCAACCCTAGATCCTGGATTTGTATAAATTTTCATTGCATTGCATTGATTTGCATCTCATTTAGGGTTTTTTACTTGCATTAGTTTGCATCTCATTCAGGGTTTTAGGTTTGCAGTTTTGCATTCTTTAAAATCTAGAAAATTCAAAAATCTATGTAATTTTGCATAGTTTTTACATAAAATTGCATGGTCAATCATTTACATAAAATAATTGAATTAAAATTGCATCTCAAATAAGGTCTTTTTGTTTGTCATTTAGCATCATTTTGTACTTGCATTTAGATCTTATTTTCCAGAAATCAAAAACTGTAATTACATGTTTGCACCCAAAATCTAAAACATAAAAAAAACTCAAAATCTGTAAATTAATTTTTAAAACCCCTAAAGAAAGACCCATTTTCCCATGGGAAAATGAGTCCATGATCATGGATTTTTCTACATTTTTGAGCATCAAAAAAACTGTTTATGTATTCTATGTTCTTGCATTCAGTTTCCAAAATTTTTGTTTTCTGAAATCATTTACATTAAGGTTATTTTGTGAAATTTAGTGCATTGTTTGAATTCAAATTTTCATTTTAAAAGACGTCATTTTTCAGGTTTTTGCATAGCATAATCAATAAATCATCTCTTTAAATCTGAAAATTGTTATATCCTTTTACATATTTGCATTGCATTGATTGTTAGTTGTAGTCATCTAGTTCTTATCCTCCATTTTGGGTCCACCCAGGTTTGGTGAAACTTGTATGAGCTTCACAACCTAGTGCCCTATTTGTAAGGAAGGTAAGGTAGTAGAAAAAATTCCTACACTAATCTTGAGAGGAGAATAATGCAAAAAAAGTTACATATCTTTAAGTGTTAGAAAAACATAAATAGAAATAGACATAAATATCATGCATACCACAAGAAAAAGATTTTTGTGGGGAAACCCTTTCAGGAGAAAAAAACCACACTCCAAAATCCATCCAATATATTATTCATTAAATCACAAAGATTGCAATATACTTGCATAACAAGCTTCTCACATGAGTATCACCACCAGAGAACAAGAGACAAAATGACTTCTATCAGAATCTCAAAAATAATCACAATCTCTACCATAGCTGTAATACAATGCCCTCATAAAATAGGGTTACATTATAGAGAAATACATGCCAACAAAATATATAACATTGGATCTAAAACCTAATAATGAACGATCCAAATTTATATTATATCATTATTTAATGTATATCAACCGTTTTAGGACTTTCTTGAAAAAGCTAACAAGGTCACATTTTTATCTTTGCTACCATTGTATACACCTATCACTGTAGCTAGGATATATATATATATATATAAATATATAAACATCCTATCAATAATAAACCACATATAATTACAAGGTTGAGACACATTTTCCCAACACTATTGCCAATACTTTTGTGAGACATAGTTCGAGACTCATGTCATCCCATGATACATCATTCACTATGGATCTTGGGTTTTCTAACTTGTTTACTCATAGTGTTTACACTAGTCAACCCACTATGGACCATAGCCTTGATACTTCATTTCCTATGACCTCCTTACCAACAACCAATATTACTAATGTTGAATCAACGGTTTCTAATTTCCCTCATGAGAACCTAAGAAGAATGGATGAAGAGCTAGAGAAATTGCATGAATTTGTGAGTTCTTAATACATTATTGGTGTTTTGGTTCTTCTCATAGAGAACATAATAAAGTTGATTAAAAATGAACAAGAAATAGAAATTTTTTGTAGCCTTGGTCACATCATGAAAAATAAAGATAATGATCCTATACATACTATAGTCAAATTCATTGAAGTTCCCCTTGACATTTCTTTCTCATAACATGACATAATCAAACACGCACTTGATGGTGTTAGAATTCAAGATTTTATCCATAAATCCCATGAAACACCTACAAGAAACTACCTATCACAATAGAGAAGATATGAAAGCAAGATTGTTCTTAATAACCTGAGAATTATATTGATGCAAATAACCTAGATGATAATTACAAATGAACATACATGATTATATAATAAATGCACAAGAAAAACCTACATGCAGATGGATAAGATAGAGAAAAGTGTTGTAATATCATGCAATGAGACAACTTGTCATAAATTTAGTCCAATATAATAATAAGAATCAAAGTAAATATTATGAAGCAACTCCTAAGTTTAGCTTAAGTGAACTAAAGTAATAAGCCTCTAATAATTAACTTATGATTAATTAATTATTAGATAATGACTTGTTTACTCCAACACCCCCCCTTAAGATTAACTTGGGGAGAAACTAAACTACTGATAAAGGAAGCTAAAATGAATGTAGAATGGGTCTCAAATACAAAGCGTAATGAGGTACCCATGAACACACAATTGAAATCTCTCATAACTAGAGAAAAGGCAAAAACCTCATGGGAAAAAAATCCTCTCCAATAGAGCGATAAAAGGAAATGAAATCATACATGTCACTAAGAAAATTAGGACTCAAATGTTCCCCCCTAAATGCTGGTTTGGTCACAAAAGTAGAAACAAGATCATCCCCAAAGGAGAGAAAGGATGCAACAATGAATCCCCCCATAAGGTAGAAGTTCCTCTAATAGAAGTGAATTCTTGAAGAAGGATTTAGAGGATGATCTAGCTATGAAAAAAATTGTTCCTCCCCTTAAGAAGAAACACATCCAATGGTGTGTAAAGAAGAAACTTTCTCTTGAGAAATGGTCTCATGATGGATGCCATGCAATAATGATCAAAGGTCCACATGTCTGAATCAAATGAAGCTGAATCGAACAATTATGGAGATGAAAGTAGAACAATCTCCAGAGGAAATGTTGATGTGATGATTGGTGGGTCATATCCATCATCAAAGAGGAAGTGAATATCATCAATGGTGTCCCCAACATTAGCAATGCGTGACTCAATGAATAACTCTACAATGTTGAGAAATTATTCATCCCATAAAAATGAAACTAAAATATTGGAAACATCCCGCTGAAAAGAACTGAACTCTAATGATGCAGGAGGTGTAGGTAGAATTAGCTCAACATAAGTCTCATGAACCAAAGTGGAAAATTGAAGTATATAAAGGTTCAAGTGACCAAAAATCTCCTAAAATATTTGATCCACTCTAGATGCATGAGAGTGAGGACTAGTCAATGATGGTGCTTTCTCATATGGAGTAAAATATGAGAATTCATACAATCGAGAGGCATGATCTACAGTCCCAACTACAAAAATATCTATAGTGTGTGAATCTATGATAAGCATTGAATCAGGTGTGAACTCTATGGTCGTACTTGCCCTAGTATGTGTAATCTGATAGATGGAAAGGAGATTAGAATTCAATGAAGGGACACAAAGTACATCGTGAAATGTGCCATCATCAAAATATATGGATCCTTTCTTAGTAACACTCATGTAAGTTTTGTTCCCCATCAAAATATGTGGCAAAGAGAAAGGCTCATATGAAGAGTACGTACCCAAAGATGCAACCATATGATGTGAGGCTCCTCAATCAAGAAGTCATCTGCTAGATTGAAGATTTTTGGATGCAAGGAGAACATGGCCTTTCTTCTTTTCTTCTCCACATGCCATTCTTCCTGACCCTGATTGTGAAGGTGATGCGGTAGAAGAAGAGGATAAAGGAAACTATTTTTTTTCTTCTGAAGAAGATTCTTTAGCTGATCAATCTACTTTGCATAACACTGATGCTCATCATATCCTATATTTTTTCAATACTCACATGTAGGTCGATTCTTATTAGATGAATCCCTCTTTGAAGAGGTAGAATAATATGAGATATCATGTGATTTTGATTCCTTGGATTGCTCATTGTACTTGGAAACCTTATGTTTTGGTTTCTTTCCTTTACTATTAAAAGCCTTCTTATTTTTTGTACATGGAGATGCAATGAGATCCTTTGATGTTGGAGATTTAAATGAGCCCATCTTTACCAACTTTTCCTACTCCTGAGTGAGAAATTTAGCAAAATCATCAAGTGAAGGCATAGTGAATCTGGTACCAAGTGCATCTTTTGTGGCATATAAGGTAGAAACAAAAATTGAATAATCAGGACCAAGTTTGGAAAGGATAGAAAGAAACAACTGAGTTCCATTCTTCTAAATACAACACTAATGGGATATTAATTGATCAAATTTATGAAGAGAATGTGATCACCGAAGAATTCTTATTTGTGCATGAGCTTTATCAAGATACTTATGAACAGCTGAAAGCATGGATCAAAATGCATAATGGTTTTTCTTTCCCTATGATAGGTTCAATAAATCTTCCCCTCCAAGTTGGACTGGAACAATTAAGTGTCTCATTATCCATCATCCTATCGTCAGACAAATTTCATGTGAAGTTAGGCTACCCAAGGCTTCACTCCATGAAAGTCGTCATATCGGTAGTGCATAAATGCTTAAAGTTTCCATTTGGAAAAGAGATCTTTATAGTGCACCATAGTGGTTTTAATCTTGTGTTATCTCATGGGAATTTCTCATTGGATTTATTTTTCCTTGAACCTATGGAACGTATTAGGCCTCATGAAGACTTCTTTTGAAAATCTTATCAAAATTTTAAGGAAAAGTGCATAACAAAATTATCCCTTAACAATATGCCTCAACCCACATTTGAGCCTCCTACCCTTCATGAGACCATGATTAAACCAAAAGCCCTTCCAGTTAACCAAAACCCACCTATGAAAAATCCTTCAAATATTTCCTGTAAGAGACCATGATATATTCAAATAAGTCTCGTTGTGCCTCCTAAAATAAAAAAAGTTCATAAAGATAAAGAGAAAGTGGTTGAACAAACTCCCATATTTCCTTTCATTCTTCCCTTGCGGGAAGAAAAGAAACCTATGGTTAGTAAACCTGATCCTAAAAAATCACAACTTGAAAACCAAATAAAAATAAACCAAAATTCTAGAGATTGTAAGCGTACATTGTGCTATTGCTCATCTGTTACAAACAAAAGATGAATCAAAAAATCAAGATCAAACAATACCTCAAGAAATGCATGATGGTTCTTCACCTTTTACAAAACAAGGAAATCTTATATCTCAACCACAATAAGAACAAGCACCTTCCAGGGATATTATCATTAGCCTTCTATTGTGATTAACTTGGATAATGATGATGAGACTACTAAAATTGATGAGGAAGTTCACAATGAGTTAAATTTATTGTTTTCCTCTTCCATGAGCTTAAATGATAACAACCATGATGATCCTCTTACAAATAGTGATTCACCATGTTTTGAACTTGGTGATTGTCCTATTTTGGCACTTGATGTTGTCCCTTTGGCTAGTTTTCCACCTTTTTCATATGATGAAAAATATTGGGATGACGATGACTTGATAATAGGTTGAATTGCATATGTTGTAATAGTCTTTTTCTTTGTTTTATTTTTCATTTTATTTATGTGATTACATGTGCATTTAATGTGATCCCCCATATTGTTCTATTTGGCATGTATTTATGTTCATTCCTCTATTTCTACCTACATTTTTTTATATGTTGTAAGTACTTTTATATTTTTCCTTATGTTTTCCTTTTGAGGATGACACAAGGTGTCAAGACATTTAGGTCTCTTCCATGTTGACCCAATTTTTTTTTATTTTTTTTCACTTTCTATGTGGTATTCCTCTAGTTATATGAGTATTTTGGGAATGATGACATTTTATGAGCTCTATAATATCATTGTAGCAAATAAATATGTTGACCCCAAATCCATGGATCCGTTATATGCGATTTTGAGATTTCATTTGGGGCAACCCATTTTTCATGACATATCTTTATTTGGAAACACATTCTTGACATAGGGCTTTCCAAATAAGCTCCCATGTATCCTTTATTGTTTGGAATTTATCACTTTCTACTTTAAAGTATTTTCTTACAACATGGTGTTTAGCAATTTCTTTAAAGTGGGGCATACATCGGCATTATCATTTTAAAAATTTTGACTATATATTTTGTTTCTTAGTGTGGTCTTCTTACTTTACATGATGTGTCCTCTTCTTGGTGGTGTCACCTATGAAGAGTGTGACCTTTCTTAGCATATTACATTCCTCTTAGTGGTGATGCTACACATTACATTCCTTAAGTTGTGAATCTTTTATCCTAGACTTGTCCTCTCTTGGAGACATTAGGCACAATGTTCCCTAAGGAGATACTTTTCATGAACTAAGAAAAACTATTTTGAACATGTATTATCCTATTATAATTTTGTTCATAATTTTTTAGCATAACGAAACTTTCTAACCTTGTGAAGATCGAAGTTACAACCCTTTTTCACAGCCACCAAGCATAACACACCTTGCTTGCTAGTGGAGTCATTTTTGTTCATAAGTTCTTAGCATAACATAACTTGTTGGCCTTATGAAGCTTAAAGTTCATATTTTTGTAGTGCCTTATCAAAGCTATCAAAGGTATAAATTTGGTATGGTTAGTACAATGAGAGCCCATAGACTTGGCATGATTTTCTCATTGAATGGTGAGAGCCTATAGACCTAGCATAAATTTATCACTTAGCCCACATAATCACATTTTAATTACATAGTGAACAGATGGTTTCACTTGTAAAATTTTTTGGACAAATAGCTAATTATTGATCCACATCATGTTGGATAAACATTCGAGGTTTGATCCACCCCTCTTCTTTTTCTTTCAGTCTTTAACATTGTATGATTGAGTATCTTGTCATTGTTGCATATACGTTTAATATAGGCATGTATCTCCTTGTGCCTTTGTTGAATTTTACATGAGATATTAGATCTTGGGGGCTTGATCATCCTCCTTGACCTTTTTAATCTTATCTTTCCAACAATTGTACAATTAGACCTCTCTTGATTGTCTACTTTAGTGTGAGTTTGATGCAAGGTCATCCTCTCACTAAAGTGGGGGCTAAACGCAGTGTAATAAAATGTATCCCTTTACATTTTACACTTTTTTTGGGCCCTCCTAATTAAAATTAAATTAATTAGGCCTTAATAAGCCCTATTTTACATCTACAAGCCTAATAAATTACATTTTTCAAAGCGAAAACTCGACAATAATCAATGCCAACACATAATAGTTTACTTTGAGCAATGTGTGTTCCAGGAATAGGGACCTAGGGCCCATTCACCCATGGGTGAATGGGTACTCCTTAAGAATTTGAACATAAATTTAAAATATGGTTTTGGTGGTATTTTAAGGTCCACAAATCCATATTTCAATTTGGATTGTAATGTTTAATTTTTACGAAATTAATGATACGTACCTATAAATACAAGGTTATTTTTTAAGTTTCACTTAGAGAATTTTAAGAGAAATTCAAGATCACAATTGAGAGAACTTTCACAAGAGACACATTTGATGATCAAGATCATTCAAGAGCGGATTTATCAGAGATGCATTATAGCAATCAATATCCAAGCATCATGTCAAAGTCTTCTTGCATCATGCATGTTTTTGGAGCAGAAATTGTGATGTAGGTTTCAAGATTCAAGTCAAGCATTAAAGAACTATTTAAAGTATCAAGATCTACATGCATTGAAGACATTTAATGCAAGACCAAGATCAACATTTCAAAAATCTCAAGGTTTATTTAAGGGTTTGGTGAGTTGCAACATTGCATTTTTCATTCAGCATTCCTTTCATTATTTATTTCAATTCAAGGTTTAATTACCCAGATAGTGTTTGACCAAGGAAAACCCCCATTCACCAAAAATAAAAAAATTTCCCTCTTGAATTTGTGTTGTAGATTTAGGCTGAAGAAGGATTGTTCAAACCTCTTGAAGGGAAATATTGGAATTTTTTTCAAAGTTGTCAAATCACAAAATCTCACCTACAGATCTGATTTCCAACTTTTCGAAACTGAAACTTAGATCAAATAGAATCTATGGAATGGTATCATAGACTCCTAAAAGTTGTATGAAATCCTTGACAAAAGACCCATTCACCCATGGGAGAATGAGTCCCAATTTTCCTCTCGAAACTGCCTTTTTGTGTTAGTTACACATCATTTAGACCTTCTTAGATATGTAGAAGATTTGTTGTTTCTTTCTTTCATATGCTTTAAATTTCTATTTTAAGTTTGAATTGGAATAATTAGGTTGATTTTATATTTTTATTCTTTCTCCCAAAAGTGTTGTTCAACCTTGTACCCCCATCCTCAAGCCTAAATAAATCTATAGATTCTCACATTGAGTTGATTCCCCCAAAGATTGTTTGTCAATTCTTTGTGGGTATCTCATTTCCTAATGGAAATAGGAAGAGAGGGTTTATTGTCACCCTCTTGACTTACCTTTCCATTTTTGGAAAACCCCTATTTTTCTTTATTTTAGCAAGAAATATAGGGAAACACAAATTGATTTTTTGAGTCCTAAGTACTTTTTGAGTTTTGTAGTTTATACCCCAAACTCAGTAATATAAAGGCACAAAATATTTTATTTAGAAACAATAAGAACTTACATAGATATTCACATATTGATAGATAACCTTAATTAAAGGGAATTCCAATAATCATTGTATTAATATTTTTCAAAAGGGTACAATATATATCTTTCCTTATACTCTACCTATTTCATTTCTTTCTACATATAATCTATATACATTTCATATGCAAGCTCATACAAATTTCTTACATATATTCATCTATTCACTCTCTCATATATTTGTACACTTGTATAGTCATTCATATCTTTCCCTATACATATATCCATGGGATGGGATGTGACCCATCTATGCTACCCCTACTCTAGATAGTATATTTACAATATTAGGCTCCACAAGTTCTTTGCGGTAAGATGTAGTATGTTTTTCCTGGTGGTGTCTTCATTGTTATGCTTTCTAGCTAACATCATCCTCCTTTCAAAATGTTGACTTTTCCTCAAGTCAACACTATTGTGCTAGAAGGATATCCTTGTAGATCTTTTTTAGACTAGAAAAGTAGTCTCCCATTGGGTCTTGGCAAGATGTAGTTGTTGTGTCTGCACTTGCATCTATACTAGGATTTTCTCCACCTCTAGAAGTGTTTGAAGAATATGAATCTTTTGGTCTAATTGTTGGGCTTCTTAGAGGACTGCGATGATATGATCTAGCCTTAATCTAAAAAACCTCCTAGAGCGAGTGGAATTTGTGTCATACCCTATCTCTTTGGTGTTTTAGTTGTTGGAACTGTGCATGAATTGCTTCTATTTGTACTCTAGAATTCCCATCTATATCCTAGAATGCATCATAAGTTATAGCTCATTACAAAATTTATACTTCCAAATAATCCATTTGAACCTTGGTTGTTGGTTTTACTATTGACCATTGCAGACAAAACTAATATAAGGCTTTAAGGTCCCCTTTAATATTCTTGAGGGTACTAATCTATGATTCTAGGGTATTGAGTGTGGTGGCACATTTATTTATTTCCTCATTTGATCTTATCTTTTGAAATTATTCCTATATTTTTTGCCTCTTTTTTTCTTCTGTAAGTGTGTATCTTTGATCACTCCCACCAAAATTTTCAACTATTCTACCAAATACTATGATGGGCCTCTTTGGAGGTTAGGGAATTTTTAGTGTATCTCCTTTACTATCTCCTTTAACTGATCAAAGTTCTCTAAATGATTTTTGCGGATATATTCCTTTGCAGTCTAGTGTAGGATATCCCATAGCTAAAATTTATGTAAGGGTGATATGCTCCCAAGGTCCACCTATGAACCTACCAATGGAAGTTGTAATAGCTGGGGAGACTTCACCAGTTTAGTTGCTTCTATTTGGATAAGAAGTCCTTCATAGAATACACATAGGATGTGGTAGAGGAAGAGGGTGTTTCAAATTGTGAAGGAGAAGATTGTTCCTACTCTGAGGAAACTATTTTTAGTTTTCTTGCTTCCTCTTGTAGTTGCTAATAAGCTATTTTTTTGCCTCTTTTAGATCTCTTTTTGTACTGCTTGGGCGACTTCTAATTTCTCTATCATTAGTTTATCCAATCTTTGTTTGCAATTGTAATACCCCTCCATTTTGCTCTATTGTGAGAACTATGTTGTCTCCTCTTTATGCTTTAGTTTTGTGTTGTACTTGGACTATGTACTTGGTTACAGTTGATCACCGTTTTATTGTGATGTATCTTGATGTGATGATACTATATTTTGATGTGATTATTATGGCATGTTTGGAATTAGCATAAGTGTATACTTAAATTTATGATGTTTCATGCTTTTGATTATGCTGCTATGTTAGATGCATCAGTTAGAACTACTGTATTGGTGAAGAGGATGGTATCGCATCACTCGCTTGTGAGTGCCCTGCAATCTCGTGATTTCCTCTTCACAGTGTGCCTTATTTATGACATATTATTGCATGTGGATACATTCTTTGTTCGTAGGTTGACAGGTACAGGACATCTACTCCACCTGGTTTCACAGGTTTGAGCATGTCCATTGCCCAACGACATGTGATTGGGAGATAGTAGCTAGGATTTCCGTACCAATTCGTCACCCTGGTCGTAGAGTGTCGTCGGTCCTAGTATGGTCCAGTGGTTCTATTTTGTTCTAATTGCCTAATTGCAGTTTATTTTGGAGGTTAGGATAATGTTAGAAATGTGATTAAATTATTGAGTAATTTAATTTAATTAATTAATATTTTAATCTTATGGTAGATTTATTTTATTAATTGATTAAGTTATTTATGTTGAAATGATTTACATTAGGGTTTCAAAGCACCATTAGGATCTTCAGCGTACTTAAAAAAAAATCAGGTTCTCATCTTGCATTGATTGAAATTTTGGCTTTTGATCCATTGGCTTTTGTATGGAGGGTAAAACTTGTTGAGATCTTGTTTGCATGATTTGGGTAAAATTGTTCAATATTGAAAATGAATATTCTTGGTTGCAAATAGAAATTCAATTTATTTTGCTTTCAATTATTCTTCAAGATATTCAAAGTTTTATGCTTGGATGAATGGCTATTTATTTATTTATTGATATATAAATAAATAGGCTTGTGTTTTATTTTTTTATAATTTCTCTTTGCAAGGTTATGCTGGCCTTTTTCTTTTTTTAAAAAAAAAAAGCCAATAGAATTTTTTTTTTTTAAAATGAGTTCTAGTTTTGGTTTTAAAAAAATAATTCAAAAAAAAAAGTCATGTTTAATAAAAAATAAAAAAGAGGGGTTGGGGCTCACCCCACCGCCGCCCCCATGGGAAGTGGCATGGGGGAGCACGCCCAATGACCCTCCCGGTCCGCGGCCTGCACGGACTACGCAGGCAACGACCACCAAATTTGGTGGTAACACTGTCGGCACCACCCACGAGGTAACCGCGGCAATTCCTCTGCCGCCCACGCCATCCCTCCACCCGCTAGTACACCCTTCGGTGGCGCCATCCCCTATGGCCACCCCAACTAGCAACGCCACCGCCTAGTAAGAAAACCACGGCAGACTTCAACCAAGAAAAAGGCACGGAGCCCGAGGTTCGTGCAGCCCAACCTTAGAGTTGGTGCGCGAACTGAGGCATGCCTTTGGTCTTTTTAATTTTTTTTAAAATATATTATTATATTTTATTATAATTTTTATAATATTTTAAATATTATATTATTATAATATTTTATTATCATGATATAATATTATATGTTAATATGATGAATTTGGGTAATATTAAATGATTTTAATATTATGATTTAATATAATATTAAATGATTTTAATATTATGATTTAATATAATATTAAGTGATTTTAAAATTATGATTTAATAAAATATTAAATGCCTTCAATAGGTTTAATATTTTGTATTATATAATAATTGGGAGATTTAAATAATAATAATTTTGTTAATGTTTTAATATTAACATTTAGAAGGGGGAATTTCACGTCATTATTATATTGTTTAAAGGGGAGCATTGTTTTTTTTTTGAAAATGAATTTTATTGATTATGCAATTAATATTTTATTTTAAAATGGAATTTTGCTCTTATCTGCATTATTAAAATACGGGTTTATGTTTTATATCTATAAATGCTATGTGGAAATTAAATGATTTTTAAATGGCGTATTTAATTCCATTCATTTAACGCATTGATTACTAAATGTTAGTGAGGAAATGGGTTTAGTGAACCCAAAATAGATCTGATTCTTGTCTTGGCATTGATCTACATGCGTTATCATTTGGGAAATGTGGGTTTTAATGTTAGCAAGTCTTCCAGTTGGATTTTCAAGCTGTGGGTTGTTGTGTTGTGTGGTCAACCTTGGGATTGCCTTGGGTAGTGCGTAACCAGTTTATTTCCTAGTTATCATGAATGGGATTTTGTGGACTATATGTCATGGTTAGAGATGTGGTACCCTTATGTCGCACTTGTTTGCCCTTGGGTTGTGGAGTTGTTCCACATGTCATCTTAGAGGAGTGGCTTATAATGAGGACCAACACACAAAGTGGTGCCAAGATAACTCGTTGTAAGTTAGTTAATCCAGTGATAACTTAATTAACTGATTAGAGTATCATGTAGTATCAAACACTTAATAAGATAATTATGCCTCGCTCAGGATCACAAGGGCTTGTAAAGACTTGGGTTGAGATGGAAGGCTTGGAATGGAAAGATTGTCATCTTGTCTCTATGAAAGATAATTGATTCCGCATTGGTTTACATGAGGGGCCGAAAGTCATTAGAGGTTACCAGGATAACCCAAGATGGGGGCCGGGGCCTAGGAAGACTCACCAGGATAACCCATGTAATATTGTGATGATACTTCTCCTAGGTCGACAGTATGTTCGCATCAGTGATGCAATTCATTATGTAATTTCTAGAAGCATTTTAACCTTATGTTAGTGATGTCTCTATATTTATTTGAGTATGGTTATGTTAGCCTATGTCTAGAGGTAGACGTCCTTAGATAGAATTCTTGTTACTATCTCCTAGCACGGGGGGTGGACCTTTGGGTTCCACTTGGTTGGGTGGAACGTGCACCTTACTCTATTGGGTTTTCTCTTTGTTCGCGTGGATGAGACTTCCAGTTGGAGAGCTCGTGTTTGTTTCAGTTGTAGTTCTTGCTTGTTATCATTACAGTTTCTCTTATAATTATTACCCCATATTGTTATATAGGTGGATTTTGTAATTGTAATTATGTATTAGACTTGCATCATTCGGGGAATGAGTGTTGTAACCTTATTGTGTAATGAATGGATTAATGCATTTGTGAGTTATTTATTATGCTTGTGGTAAAATCATCTTACTTGGAATGTATGTGTTATTTTAGTAATTAATTAATCGAAATGGTTTACATTCATGTTTTTTGTTGAGGTTCTATATAACCCCTGTCTCGTAATCTTAGAGGTTGTTGGCATCAGTTAGTGAACTTACTTATTAATTATTCTTTAAAAAAAAAAAAATTGTTTTGTTTAAGTAGTTCTTTGAAACTTCCTCTAGGGTTGCGTGGTGGGGCATTACACATGGTATCAAAGCCTAGGTTTAAACATTGGGTACTTTGGGATTATGATGGAACCATTAAGCTTTTAGCTATTTAGGTTTTGAGTTGTTTATCTTGCCTAATACCTTGATGTGTCTATGCAGGATTATGCCACCTAGATGTGGATGAGGTATTGGGTGTGGTCATGGCCTTATAGGTAGTCGTGGTTAGATTCAGAATGAATCTCCTCCTTTAGGTCCTCTTATCCCTGATCAGGAGGAACAACAGGCATCTCAAAATGCACTTGGGATTGGTATTCGTCAATAGGATTAAGCAGGGGTTGAGGCAGCGCGTAGAACGCTTGAGGAGGCTTTGGTACTCCTTGGACCTAGGCAGGTAGAGATTTAGGTTAACCCTGTGGTGAGAGAAGCTCCACCCCAGTCAGAGTCACACATGAGGGACTTGCTCAGGGGGGATCCTCCATTATATGATGGGTCAGGTACTGGTCGAGAGGTCAAGACCTAGCTGGTAGACCTAGATAGGTGTTTTTCCATGCATCTGTATGGAAGTAACACCAAAGCTCATTATGCCATTATGCAGTTGAGAGGATTTGCATCCACTTGGTGGAGATTAGAGGAGCAGAAGCTCCATATTGACATTCAAATTGCATCATGGGAGATCTTCTTAAAGAGATTCAAAGCTCATTTTTTATCTGAGCATTGGCATCAGGGTTGAGGAGACGAGTTTCATGCTTTGCATTAGTTAGCATTATCTATTGAGTAGTACGAGCGACATTTTTACGAGCTCAAACAATATGCAAGGATTGGTGACGATAAGAGCATGTTGGTACACCATTTTGTCAGGGGCTTAAATGCCCGTCTCACTAGAGGTGTGAGGGTTTTCAAATCCAAGACCATGAATGTCGTAGTAGTGAAAGCATGCCTAGTTGAGGAGAATCTGAGTATGGCACTTGGAGGACACATGACTATTCTAGTTAACAGTAGTGCAGTGGTGGGATCTAGTGTTAGAGGAGGGCAGCCTCCGGGAGGTGTACCTCCTAGGTCTCAATAGGGGCCATCTCAGGGAGGTCAATAGTAGCAGTAGGAGAGTGCGCTTGGTAAGTGTAAGGACTCTCAGCCATGTCAGGATAATGGAAGTTCTTCACCTAGGAAGAGCTGGAACTGGTGGCGTAGCAAGTGCAATCGAAAGGAGCAACTAGCCTAGAGTTCATAGTTTGTGACTAGTTGGGGTAGTGTACAATAGTCTACTGCACCTTTAGGTGGTAGACAGTTTGGTTGTGACACTGGGTGTTACTTGTTGTGTAGTTTTTGCACACACGCCCCATTGAAAGTGGGGACCCTCCCTTTTCACTTTTGGGTGTTTTGGCCCTACTTTTCTGGGGGTTTTTGATTGCTTGGGTTTGTGCTTTAATGTCCATTTTTCCAATTGAAGTGGCACACTTTTGAAATCTATTGAAAATCTAAAGTTCAAACTTTATCTTGGGTTTTTCACTATTTTTTGGAAAATCTGCCTGGGCTAGATTCTCTTGGTTTTCTCTCAATGTCTGAGGCTGCCTTTCGTCCTACTTTCGAGAAAATCCGCATGCTCTAGAATTTCTCAAAGTCCACCACCATGTCGATTCCCCAAAGTCCGTGGCAGTATCGAATTCCTGAGGTTTTTTCGTGGTCATGGCTGTCTTGTCGAACACATTAGTGGCATTTGTGTGGATGTTTGGAGCTTTGATATATTGATTCTTTGAGAAGTAGTTGATCATTTTAGTTTGTGCATTTTCTGTCATTTGAGCTTGTGTCTTGGAGTTCTTGGTGTTTTCCTGGATATTTGGATTTTCAAGGCCATTTGGACTGTGTGTTTGCTTTTCCTATGTGTGGATTGTATCTGGTTCACATTGGACAGTTATTTGTTGGCTTCACCAGTTTTTACGTTTGTGATTCCATGGTATGTAGATGTACCCCCTTTTCTCTGATGATTTCAATTTCTTTTCTTTGTTGGCTTGGGGGTCCTTCATGATTTCCTGGTTCTTCTTCTGGGTGCGCATCATCACTAAGTGTTTTGGGGTTTTCCATTGGGGTACCAGTTCATTTTTGATTGATTGAATGTATATGCTTGGTCTGGTGCTGCTTCTTATTTGGGAATTTTCTTCCTTTAGTCACAACTTTCCGTTCTGGTGTATGAGCAAGTCGTCTGTGCTTTCATGGCAGATATCTAGGGTTCTTGACCTAGGGCATGACCAATTCTCTTCAAATTACTGAGAAGAGTGTCCTAAGTTCATGTTTTATTCATTAGAGGCCTAGATTAGGTTAGTTTCAGAGTTTTGTCCTAAGTCCGAAGTAATTTGAATTGATTTGGTGAAAGTGGTGAAGATGTAGATAGGTTCGGGTTTTCAAGGTCCTCACAGAATTCTACTTCCCTCGGATTTCCCTGACTTTTCTATCTCTTCCTCTTTTATCACCTTTTACCGGGTTTCATTTGGTTTCGCCAAAATCCGTTCCATCCGGATTTTCCTGAATTGTCCATGTCTCTTGATTTTTCTCGGGTTAGTTATAACTATTGCTGATTTCACCAAAATCCATCTCTGGCGGATTCTTTCATGTTTTTTCTGGGAAATGTTGAATTTGATGGTTATAACTATTTGGTTTATTAGTAAATTATTTGATTGATTTAAGTAGCTTATGCTAAGATTTTCTAATGATTTCCCTTTTTTAATTAATGAGTTTAAATGGTGTTATGGGATTTTTGCATGTTTGGTTCGCTGGAATCCACCTAGTCCGGATTTTCCTAAAAATCCTTTGTAGTGCAGAATCTGTGAGGGGAACTAAATCCCGAATTTTGAGGTAATGACCTTCTACACTTATATTTTTGTATGGATCTAATTGTGGTCATCTTCATATGTTGTAGGCAGGATCGGGATAGAATATTGCTGGTCAAGGCAAGGGGAAGGCAATAGATCCAGGTGTAGAGGCTTTTGCCATCTTAGATGCAGAAAAGGTCAAGTTAGATATAAAGAGCAGAATTCTTGAGAGCAAATTGACCACAATTTGGTCAGGGATCACATATACAAACGTAGGCATGTGGGACTATGAGTAATTCAAGGTTGAGGTGTCAGCACCGAGCCCTCCTCTATTGGAAAAGAGGATGGTGGAGTTCGGGTTAGCTCATGTGGCAAGTTTCCCTTCTACAGTGCAGTGCTACGAGTTGGTGCTTGAGTGTGCCATAAGCTATGATAGTGGAACACTGAGAATAATTGGCCCCCAGGGAAGGATTCTTGCTAGTTTTGGTCCTATGGACATTTTTATAACCTTTGACATGCCCGATAGCTCCCATATGGTGGGTTTTGACATAGATGTTGCTAGAAAGTATTATGAGGAGAACATAGTCAAATCTCAGCAGGTGATCAACTCCTTGCTAGAGAAGCCTGAATCTCATTTCTCTAAGTTGCCTAAGCAACTATTTAGGCTTAAATTCAAGAGAGAGTACTACAATGCCATCACTCTTCTCAGTAGATTGGTAGGCTTGAAGAGTGCAGGTGTTTTTGAACCTTGGATGTTCAATGTGATTGTCAGAATGGATCAGGGAATCGATTATCATTGGGCAAGTGTTATCAGTAATGTGATCCATCATCAGTTGTGTAATGTCTTGTTGACTAAGACCTTCACTATGACCTCTTACCTAGTGTATTCATTAGCCAGACTTCATCCATACAAAGGGTTGAGCACTAGGGGTATTTTTGGGTAGGATGCTATCTATGAAGTGTATCCATAGTTGCACTTGACTGGTGGAGGCTACCGAAGGTCAAATGATGCCTTCACAATGTACATTACTAGATTGCTCCAAGGTGCAGAGCATATGAGAATCTTAGATAAGGAAAAAGAGCTGATAAGGAGATATGGACCATGGTTTATCCAATTCCCAACCTTCTCATATATCAGAATTGATGGTTTCCAGAGGGCTCCCTACAGACTCCCTAGATATCCCACTGATCATATTGTATTATTGGAAGTTACTAGAAAACTCTGTGACATTGAAAATGTTGTGAAGGGAGAAATGCATAAGACAAGTTTTGGGAATGATTTCCCTTCAAAGATAGGAATGGGAGAAGTTTGTGCCTCCATTCAGTCTACTCATTCTTTAGAGGAGGAGATGGGTACTCTTGGGCTCTCTTTCCATTCTAAGAGAGCAAGGTTTGATATTACTAGTGAGGCTCAGAAGGCCAATAGGGAATATATTAATAAGGTTCATATTGATGACTACTAGATTAACCTAGCTGATGAGTTTGAGGTGAGAAAGAAGAGGTTTTCCAAGTTTCCAGTGGACTTGGTGAGATTTTACAATGTAAGGGTCATCCCAGATAAGGTAGAGGAGGATGGAAATGTGATCCAGGGTCATGTTTATGAGATAGTAAAGGATAAACCATTGGGGGAAGTTGACTAGTTAGAAGAAGAAAAGTTTGATTTAGATCAAGTTATGGCCCTAGTAATCAAATATACCAAGATGTGGTTAAAGCTCAAAATATTGGAGTTGGAGAGCGAGGGTGTTCCAGGCACCTATGATCTGATGGGAGACTTAGAGTCTCATTCTACTTTCAAGGCTTCATTTGAGCTAGATCCAAAAGGTTAAGAGAAGGTGGATTCTCCTTTTAGAATCCAGGTAAGGGAGGTTCAAGCTGAGAAGGTTGAAGAGGTAGGAGAAAAAGGAGGCCTGTTGCAAAGAAGAGGACGCATGCCTCTAGGAAAGAAGCTAAGAAGAACTAGGAGGAAGAGGAGGAAGTTGAAAGTGTTCATGCATTGATGAAGAAGAGAAGAGTTACAATGCCATCACAGAAGGTAGAGGAATTCCCTAAGGTTGACAAGGAAATTGAGCCACCAGTGGTAGAGGTGGAAAGCTTAGGGGAAAAGACACAAGTCTAAATGAGGAGATGAAGGAATCCTTCCCCAAGTGATACTATATTAAAGGAAAAAAATTTAGTAGGTATCCTCGATATTGAACAAGTAAATCCCTCCATTCCTCAAGATGTTGATAGCATACGAGAAGAACCAAAGAAGGATGAAAGTCCTAAGGACTTGGAAGAGGAATAATTTCAAGGAGACCTCTTTAATGTAGAGGCAAAAATTGATAGGGTGGTTAAATCTCCCTTGGTTGCATATGTAGATTCACCTATAAAGGAACAAGTAGATAGGTCTCCTCAAAAGGAGGAAGAGATACTAGTCAAGGCCCCTTCACCAATGCATGTGGTTGTGGAAGAGCGGGTACAAGAAGGAGAGAACCCAAATTTGGATGTTCCTAAAAGTCCAAATGTTGAAAAGGATGCAATTGCTGATCAGCAGGAGAAGGACGAAGATAAACAAGACCAAGTGCTTGTTGGGTCCACTATTCTTGATTGGCTTGAGAGGGAATTGAAGAATAAAACTATAATAATGGAGGATGATCCTCCTAATTGGGATGCCCTCATAGCTAATGTAGAGAAGGAAAAGACTAAGAAGAAAGCAAGGGTTGTATCCCAAATTAAGAGGGATGGATAAGGTAACAAAGTGGCCCACATTGCTACTCCTATTCCAAATAAAGATAGGGAAAATGTGACTACCCAGGACTATAATGTGCAGACTGTTGACTTGGGGCATGCTACTGTGGAGTAGGACATTGAGGAATATGAGGGCTCTAGTGCAGTGATTGTGGGGAGATTGAAGAAGGCATTACAAACCAAGCATGAGCTGGAGAAGGAGAATGAAAAAAAAAGAAAATACTTGCAAGAGTTGATGAAACCCTTGCAAGCTATTGGATCCTCCTTTTCTGCTGCGAGATTCCTACCCCAGAAAACAATCTCTGAGTTAGAGAAGATGAAGGGTACCTCAGATGCTACAGTTACCTAGTTGTAGGGTGTCCAAGCTAAAGGAGATGATGCCATTACGGGCATATTGTCAATTGGAGGTGATGCACTGAGATCGATAGATTGGTTAAAGGTTGCATTAGCACAAGATGACATGGATACCAACCTCTTGCTATAGAAGACCACAACAATCATGGGGTTTATTGAGGAAAAATTGGTATAGTGAAGGATTCTTCCTTTTCCAAGAGTTTCTAAACCTTGGGAATGGTTTAAAATCCTACAAATGAGGCAAAAGGACCTGAAAAAGATCCACAAATAGGCGAGGAAGATTGAGGATGCTCTGACCAAGATTCATGATAGGTGCATTTCATTCTTTGAGGTCATGAATGGAAGGAAGAAGTTTGCTCCCAAACATCTCAATTTGGAGCAACTTAGAGAATGGTGGAGGGATGTTTATTCTCCAATTGGTGAGGGGCCAATTACTAGATATCAGTTGGATGATGCTGCAACTTATATTGCAGTCATTGATATGTATTTGACCAACAAAGCCGATTGGGATGGTACAGTTAGGCAGGAAAGAGAAGATATCAAGTCTCTTGAGATTCAGGTTAGGGTTTTGCCTATGCCACCTATTGCTGAGCTAGATAGGGTCCTATTGGCCATACATGGTGAAGAAGATAAAGCTAAGGACAAGGATGGTGAGTAATTATATAGGGTTATATTGGTATTTGTGCTTCCCATTAATGCACATGTATTGGGCCGACCTTTTGAAATCTTGGCTTTTTTGGATGAGATTGGTGCCAATGGCACATTTCATATGTTTAAATATCTTTGAGGCCAACCTCTTGTAGGTCATTTTTTTATTGTAAAAAGTTTTTTGGACTGACCTATCCTATGACTTCTCTATAAAAAAAGGCATGTTGCCTCATATAGATAGATATAGAGATAGAGATTGGAGAATAAATATAGAAGGATAGGTAGATCAGGAGAGAAATAGTTAAGTGATATTAGAACAAGTTAGGATTTATTCTCAAACAAGTGTTGTAACAGAAAACTAGAGTTGTTGCTATTATGGATGATTTAATATAAGAGAGATATTGTGTTTGGTTTCTATCTTTTGGAATTTCATCTAGCATGGTTCTTGTTATTCTATCTTTCAAATTGCTTAGTAGTTTAAGGTAAATTATTTGGTAATGCTTAGGGTTTCATGTTTGGAATGTTTGCAGTGATCTCTAGTCCATACTTTTTGCAGTTAGTTGATTGTTAGCTACTTTGAAAAGTGAGCCTAGACTTATATTTGTGCTTAGTTCAATTATGATATTCATCTCAATTACAATAGGATTGACTGATTGAATGTTTGTGATTTGAAAATATTTAAATACCTTGGAAGATTGCACTATTTCTATGAAATTGCAGATTTATCTGGGTTAAGCAGAAGATAGTTTATAAGCATTTTACCCTTTGGTATTTTCAATCTTAGGGTTAGAAGTAGTTTTAGAATTATCTCTAAAACCTTTATGTTTTTCTATTTCTTTATTATCAGGGTTCCAATCAAGTTTCAAAGTATCAATTTATTTTTTACATTTGATAAGATTCGAAATCTAGTGTTGCTCGTAGTAAGGTCCCATTGTGATTACCAAAATTTTCACATTTATCACTAAGTTGTTTTGTTGCATTGTCAAGACCTGACATTAGAGACCTTGGGGTTATTTATTTTCCATAGAAATCTACCTTTCAAGAGAGATAGGATATCATATTCTGTCTAAGTTGTTGTTGTGCAGAAAACACCATCAAGAAATTGGCGCTAGAAGGAGGGCCTTTGAACAAGCAAACTAGAGCGTTTCTTAAATGCCATCTCTCCTGAGAGACTTAGAAGAAGAACTAGATCTACTCCAGGAGAGGAAGAATTTTAAGAGTTACAAGCCCCTAGTAGGTCAAGAAGGACCAGAGGAGGGGAAGAATCATCATCAGCTCACCCACTTCCATCATCTCCATCATCCTCATCTTCATCTGACTCTGAGGGGATTCCCATTCCACAACCACAACCAGTCATAAATAATCCATTACTACCCCCACCTCCACAAATGGATTTTCTTGCTACTAATCCATCCCCATTGATCTTCAACAATTACAATGTTATGCCAAAGAATCCTGAGCACTTCTACTCTAAGTTTCATACTCATGACCCCAACAAAATGGCAGAAGAGCATATTAGGATTTTCTAGACTTGTCTGAGGGATAGAGGGATTAACCATGAAGATGTTTCATGTAGGATTTTCTATTACTCCCTAGGAGAAGAAGTCTTCTAT